>PVHX01022446.1:0-27666 GCA_004024805.1 Geosciurus inauris | reverse complement strand
AACAATTTAGAGAGATTCAGCCTCAAAATAAGAAATAAAAAGGGTTGGGAATGTAGTTCAGTGGTAGAGCACCCAGGGGTTTAATTCTTAGTAACCTCCCCACCAAATATACCAAGAAAGAAAGAAGGAAGATAAAGTAGTGTGTTCTGGGGATGGAGTTATCAGCATGTAGATGCCTTTGAAAGCCATGAAACTGGATCATCTGCAGAGTAAATATAAAAGAAAAAAAGGGCCACAAACAGTCCTGTCCAAGTTGTGTCAATCAATATTTAGAAGTCTGGAGCAGACCCAATGTCCACTTCTATTTCAGGCAGACTTTTGGTTGGTGATGCTAAGAAGAAACATTCAAGCACAGTGTAAATCAGATTGATACTTGTGATTTACTGCATGAGGTAGGTTTAAGATAGATATGAAGGGTCAAGTTCCAAAGCAACTGGGGGGATGTTTCTGTGCACACAGATACAAATGATGACAAAGACACAAATATGAAAAGCACAGCTTCTTCCCGACTCCTCTAAGGAGAATCTTACGCCAGGTCAACAAGAAATTGACAAAAGTACATACTTTACTTACTTTTTTAGAGGTTTCAGTTAAAATCACATAATCATTTCAAAGTTATTTTGAGTATGGCTTTTTTTTGAATGCAACATTTTATCCTTCTTTTGAGGCACTGGGGATTGAACACAGAAACACTTTACCAGTGACCTACCTCCCCAACCCTTTATTAATTTTTGCTTTTTGTTTGGAGGCAGGGCCTTGCTAACTTACTGAGGCCAGCCTTGAACTTGCCACACTTTTGCCTCAGCCTCCCAAGTGGCTGAGATTACAGGTATATGCCACTGTTCCTGGCAACGTTTTTATTCTGTTTCTAATAAGTCTGTATGTTACTTTCTTCTCCCCACAAACTGCAGAACTGTCACATTATTGGACACTCCTTTTACATGATATATCTATTTTTGGCTCCAAGTCTAAATTTTCAGACTAACATTTAAATGAAGGAGCAATGATGCTTTGGTTATAGTTATTCCACTATATATCACTGGTATATGCTTCATTGCTGTAAGGAGAGGTAACCAAGGAAATTTGGAAATACCATTGGCTTTTCTTCAGCTTTTGAGTCTACATCCAGGAAATGGTTATGGCCTACGCTAAATGAACTACATTTTAAGTCATGGTTTGTAACATTAATAATGAACAAAAGAGTCTTACTTGATAGGAATAGCACAACAAATAAAAACGTCCAACAGTATAAACTAGAAACTCAGGTACTGGTCATGTGGTTCTGGGTTCCATCCTCAGCACCGAAGATAAAATAAAATAGGGACTCATTTAGGTCCCTCCTTATTTTAATTTATTTCTTGCTCTCCCTGTCCCCCACAAACAAAAAGCTTTGATTTTTAAAGATAAAAATAATTAAAATTTAATGTATTGGCTTCTAAAATTTGTTGGGGTCAATGTATGTGTGAGAACATCTGTTCAATTTCTGGAAAAAAATAAACAATGAATAATGAAAGGAGTGGCAAAAACGTTTGCTGCTCACTCAGTTTCCATGTGCTCTTCTATTTGTTCAAACCCTTTGTTGCTGATGGGACAATGTGACCAGTTCTGGAATTCTCTGAAGGCTCATTCACTCACATATCTAAGGTTGATAACTGGCTTTTGGTTGGGGCTCTACCTGGGACTGTCAGTTGGAACACCCACATGTGGCCTCTCTGCATAGAATGGACATCATCACAACATGGTGGCTGGGTTTTAAGAGTGAATGAAGAGAGAGAAAGAAGAAAAGAGAAAAAAGAATGTGCTAAATGTGCCAGGAGGTCTTTTGTGACTTAGCCTCAGAAGTCACATAGCATCCCTTTAGCCATATTCTGTTGATCAAGGCTGGAACAAAAGTCCACCCAGGTTTAAGGGAAGGAACACATGCCCCACTACTCAATGGAGAAATGCCAACATCATATTATAAGAAAGGCATGAAGGATGGGATATATATGCTGCCATCTTTGAAAATATACAATCTGCTGCAGTGAAAATGAGTAATTTGTTTCTTAAGAATCTGATACAATTTTGGAAAAGCTGAATTCATGTTTTTCTATTACCAAGAGGAGAATGAAAATATTTTTTTTCTATACAGATATTATGGTTTGAACAGATTTCTAAAACTCTAGCTAATAATTGCACAAAATAAGAGGTATGAATAGCCATTTCTAAAATTAAAGACATTTTAAGTTGGACTTATATAAATCACAAACTAGTATACAGATAAAATTTCCATATAC
Organism: Geosciurus inauris; assembly: GCA_004024805.1. Taxonomy (NCBI): domain Eukaryota; kingdom Metazoa; phylum Chordata; class Mammalia; order Rodentia; family Sciuridae; genus Geosciurus; species Geosciurus inauris. The sequence continues at coordinate 25,390 of PVHX01022446.1, read as the reverse complement.
ATTATTTAGTTATCATCTTGTACTGTTGAAAAGAAATAACTTACTTTGAGTCCTTTACTAAGATATATTTGATGGCCAAAGTCTTGAAAAACCCCAAGGTAAAGACTTTTTGTCATATTATATGGAGTAAAGCTTCAGTTCTTTTTCTTGTGGCTATACACTGTACTAAATGAAAAACAATTTTCCAAAAAAATCTTAGCCTCACCTATTGTGTTCCCATTTCTTATTTTAAAGTAGAGGTAATATGGCTTCCTATTCAGGCATACATCCTTGTTAGATGGTCAATGGTTTTCACAAAAGGATATCAACCCCACTCTAGGCCATTGATCTTCTGCAAAAGCATTCCAACATAGAAGGACTAACCATTGGAAGTCATCAGAGAGTGTAATCTAAAACTTACTCTTGCCCTATTTTTAATTTAATGTTTGTCTGAAATAAACACTTGAGGAAAGTGTTACTTGAGAGCTATAAAATTCATCTTGTAGCCAGCCTTGTCATTGCTCTGCCCAGATCCCCTTAAATCTTTTTTTACCAGCATGGACCCTTCCATAACTTCTGGAACTCTTTTTAGGAGAATTAACCTCAGGCTATGGGAGTCACTTTGCCCACAAGCACCAGAGCAGGAAGTACCTGGGAATTTATCTCACTTCTATACCACCTCTGGACCCTGGACTCCTTACTCAATGACTGATTGGTACAGGAGAATAAGGCCCAATTCCTTTGCCCCAAGTCAGGACAAACTCTCCCACATAGCTTCCACTGGGAGGAGTTTTTATTTTATTTTTTATTTTTTATTTATTTATTTATTTTTTTAATATTTTTTTAGCTGTAGATGGACATAATGTCTTTATTTTATTGCTTTGTATATGGTGCTGAGGATCGAACCCAGGGCCTCACGCATGCGAGGCAAGCGCTCTACCGCTGAGCTACAATCCCAGCCCTGGGAGGAGTTTTTAAATGGATCATGTGAACATGAATTCTCAAATTAGGAGAATCTGCTTCTGGGGAATATGACTTCAGACACATCCATCTCCCTAGATATTCTTTATGAATTAAGGTAGAACACTTTTCGAGAGTGGGATACTCACACTGTATGGTAAATCAGAATCTACAAGCTAATGAAATCTCTAGGAGATCTGCATGCATATTAATATTCCATAATCATTTTTCTCATAAAAATGATTAATATGAATTGGTTCAAGAAAAAAGATACTGGAATAGACCAGAAACTATGGAAGAAATTGAAAAGATTTTTGAAGAAAAATTGAGTTATTTTCATTTTTGTATTATCTCAATATTTTTAAAATAATTCCAAAGTAAATAAAATGATAGGAAACTTTCAATTAATTTTATAAAGTTAATAAGACTACATTATGAAAACCTGATAAAAATTGAATACTCAGAGAGAAACATTATTAAATAGGTAGTGAATGTAAAGAAACAACAATCTTAAGCATAGCACTAGAAAACTGAAACCAGTAAGAAAATAAAAGACTAGTACATCAAATTTAAAAAAAAGATTTTATTCCAGGAATGCAAGGGTCATTTAATATTTAAAAATAAACTAACATAATTTATCACATCATGGAGAAGAGGACAGTATTTCAATAGATGTTTCCAAATTAATTAATAGATGATAAAATTAAATATTCATTAATTATGAATATATGCACTAAACTAGGACAAAAAGAACATTTTGTAACACAATAAATGATATATCTTGCAAATCAACAATCTACATCATTCTGACAAGACTTTTCACCTGAAGTTAGGCATAAGATAAGGATGCTTAAAATCACAATTATTCTTTTCAATTTCTTGTGAGTTCTGAACAATATAATAAAATATGAAAAAACAGAAGGCATGAATATTGAAAGACAAAACTAGTGCTATTTTCAAGTTTGTTTAACCTACTTTGCAATCTCAAGAAAATCATCCTTGAAACCCTTACAACTATTAGAAAGTGGCAAATAACAAAATAAATATACAAGTATCCATAGCTGTTATGTATTTTAAAATAAATATATTTCATTCATAAAAGTAACAAAGAAAATAATATATTTACAAAATATCTTAAGAAATGTACAATACTGTGCAAAGTAAACCAAGAACCCAATAAAAACAAAATTTTAAAATAGAGAAAAGCACCATATTTCTGGATAGAAAAACCCATTATTTTAAAAGTGTTAATACTTCTGAGGTGGCTTTATAAGTGTAATATATTTCTAATATAATCCAACTTGAAAAATGCTGAAACTTTATCTAAAAGAATACAGGTGCAATGATGCCTGACTGTACCAGCAACTCAGGAAGTTGAAACAAGGGGATTGCAAGTTCAAGGCCAGTCTGAGAAGCTTAAAGAGACCTTTTTCTGTATTAAGAAATAAAAAGGACTGGGGATCTAGTTTAGTGGTAGAGCCCTAGGTTCAATACCCAGTATAAAAGAAAGAAAGGAGAAAAGGAAGGAACCAAGAAAGAAATCAACAAAAATTTAAAAGGAAAAATGAGAAGGGTCTTAAAACCAAATGTTGAAATATATCATAAAGTCACAATAATTTGAGCAATGTGGTACAAGTGCAGGACTAGGTAAACAAAGCAAAATCACAAAAATAGGAAGTCTAGAACAGATTTCCTACTGACAAGAATATTTGAGAATATAGTATATGATAGTGGTGGCATTTAAAATCATGTTTATTACGTAAAATGTACAAATATTTGTGGAAAAATTATGTTAACCTCAGTATATTCCAAAATAAATTTCAATTGGGCTAAGATGTAAATGTTTAAGATAAAAATCAACATTTCAGAAGAGAATATACATACATACATACGCATTTATTTATTTTGTTTATTTAAATTCCAAAATCTCATTTATTAGTAAAATGCACACAGGCATATGTGTCCTATCAGAGTGATTGCTGAATTCTAAGGTAACATAAAAAATCAGAATGCGTCAAACATTTTAGAGGAACACAGATTTAACTATTCATTTGTTTAAATTCATAAGCTCCAAAAATATCACATGGTTGTTTTACACTTAATCTGAATACTGTTTATAGCTCATCTAGAACATTTTTGGTGTTCTCCACACAAACTTTACCTTTGTGATGTTTTTTTTGATGCAAGATTACATACATTTTCAAATTCTTCAGAAAGCTTGACACCAATGTTACATAATATCTCTGCAATCTCTTGTTTTGATGTGGTCTTGAAGAAGTCTCTTTCAAACACTCCTTTCTTTCAAAGATGGTAGAATGAAGTAATGATTCTACCATTGTTTTTTGTTTTAATCAGCTTTTCACTACTGTGACTAAAAGACTAGACAAGAAAAATTTTAGAGGAGGAAAAGTTTATTTTGGGGCTCATGGTTTCAGAAGTCTCGGTCCATACACAACCACCTCCATTCCTTAGGGCTGGAGATGAGGCAGAACATCATGGTGGAAGAGTGCTCACATGAAGATGAGGAAGCAGAGAGACTCCACTCGCCAGACACAAAATATATACCCCAAAGCCATGTCCCCAGGGTCCCACCTCCTCCAGCCACACCCTACCTGCCTTTAGTTACCACACAGTTAATCCCATCAGAGGATCAATTCACTAATTGGGTTAAGGCTCTGGTAACCCAATCATTTCTCTTCTGAATGTTCTTGCATCGTCTCACACAAGAGCTTTTGGGGGACACCTAATATCTCAACTACAATACCCTCATCACCATAATTAGTTCTATCACTGATGTGATGAATTTGGGGGACAGGAATATCAATCACATTGAAAGATTAGAGAGAACACGAAAAATGGGGTAACAGATAGAAGGAACAGTTCTTACAATTGCACTGATATCAGCAGAAGTTGTCTTATAAAAGCTAGATGCAGTGGCACTTGCCTGTAATTCCAGTGACTCAGAAAGCTGAGGCAAGAGGAGCACAAGTTTAAAGCCAGCCTCAGCAATTTAGCAAGGCCCTAAGCAACTTAGTGAGACTCTGTCTCAAAACAAAAAATAAAAAAGGGCTGGGAATGTGGCTCAGTGGTTAAGTGCCCCTAGATTCAATCTCTGGTGCCAAAAAAAAATAATTGTCATATAGTGGTTAGAAACTTTATTACATGGTCATAGAAACATCTGGAGAGTCTTTTCTGAGCTCCCTCAGGTTGTATCATGAGAGTTGGTTCAGATTCTTTCAAATTAGCCTCTCTAGGTTTTGCAAAATCTGGTTTCTACCTTTAATAATAACTACCTTTAATAATGACTTCATAATATTTGAGAAATATTGTCTCTTTCCAGTTGAGAAAAGATGCAAATTCTATGTAGTTAATCAGGCCATCATTATCCATATCACAGTAGTCAAACAACTTGTCCAGGAGCTTCTCATCTAAATACATGTTGGCCTATTCACAAGCTTCCTGCAACTCTGCTTTATCTATTATCCCATCTCTCTTGGTTTCAGAGGTCTCAATCCATAGACGGCCAACTCTGTTGCTCTGGGCCCAAGGAGAAGCAGAATATCATGGCAGAAGAGTGTGGTGGAGGAAAGTGGCTCAGAACATCACACCAGGAGTCAGAGAAAGAGAGACAAATAGAGATTTATTTATTTATTTATTTAGGTACTGGGGACTAAATACAAGGGTGCTTTACCACTGAGCTACATCCTTTTTAGTTTTTATTTTGAGACAGGGTCTAATTTGCTTAGGGCCTCACTAAATTGCTGAGGCTGGCCTCGAACTTGAGATCCTCCTGCTTCAGCCTCCCAAGTCACTGGGACTACAGATGTACACCACCACACCCAACTTATATACATATTTATTTATGTCATCTGAAGCAGGGATAGGTTTTTTTTTTAATCATGACACCCAAAGCAATGTCATAAAGAATAATATTGATCTATTTGACTATAAACTATAAAAAATTTTAAGGGTATATACATAAAAGAAAAAAGCAACTGGGTCTGATGGCTCATGCCTGTAATTCCAGTGACTCAGGAGGCTGAGGCAGAAGAATCATAAGTTTGAAGTCAACCTCAGCAACCTAGTGAGAGCCTGTCACAAAATAAAATTGTAACAAAAGAGCTGGGGATATAGCTCAGTAGTACAGCACCTGCTTAGCACGTTTGAGGCCCTAGGTTCAATCCCCAGTACCACCACTATATATATGTATAACATACTCTTCTATTCAAAAACACAGGCAAAATTGAGAAAATACATTCATATACTTATATATGCATATATAAAAACTATATATGTATATACATAACTATATATATATGATTTTCACAAATAAAAATGTAAAAAAATTAAAACTGGTAAAGGTCATAGAAGGGCAATTCACAAAATTACACATTTATTTTTAAGAAAGTTTAACATAAGTAATGAACATAAAAAATGGTGAAGTGTATATCATCTTTTGTGTATCAAACTGAAAAAAGCTAAATAAGATTATCACAAAGTGTTGGTTAGTGTGCAAACACTGGTACTCTCAATCACAGCAACTGGCGTATACTTTTAGTAACAGTTTATATAAAAAAGTGGTAATTCATATTTTTAAAAAATCTTTAAATTTTGACCTTTTGATCTTCAGAGAATTTGTCATGAAGAAATCATTAAAATATTTTCAAAGATTTGCTTTTAAATATGCCCATCAGATCATGTCTTACAGTGGTCAATCTTGGAAATAAAATAAATATCCAATGATAAAAGATTGACTCAAAAAATCCCTTTAATGAAGTATATAGAAGCATTAAAATATTTTCAAAAGAACATTTAATGTCACAGGGAAATATGAATAATATATAGTTTAATTTCAAATCATTGGAGGGGTTGGGAGTGTAGCTCAGTGGTAGAGTGTGTGCTTAGCAAGGAAGAGGCCCTTGGTTTAATCCCCTGCACTACAAAAAAAGGAAAATAATATGCAATTCAAACTCTTTGTTAAAAATTATATTCATGTAAAAGAATACACCCACTAGTATGTTCATAATAGTTTTCCCATATTTTGGGAGAAATGGTTTTCTCCAGGTTTTCATGTCTTTTTTCTGCTTTCCTGTGTATTTCAGATTTTTTTCAATGCTTTTTTAGTGAAAAATTATAAATACAGCACAATTAAATTTTTTAAAATTCAAAAAAGAGAATCAAGCAGTCTTGTAGATCTCTTGGTGTATATCACTGAATATGTTATCAATACATTTGTCACCATATGCAGTATGTCCTTCAAGGGGACACCCAGGAAAAATTCTCCATTCCTGACATCAACATCAACAACTTTGCTTTTATCTGACAGACTCTATGAACCATATAAACTGGAAAGCTTGGAAACAACCTAAGTCTACCTCTGTAAACAAGGATATGAATCTATGTGACACATGATTATTTCTTTTTTTCCTTTTGTCTTTCTTTCTTTTCTTTTCTTTTTTTTTTTTTTTAGTGGAGCATGAAATCCTTGGCCTCATGCATGCTAAGCACGTGTTTTACCACTGAGCTATATTCGCAGCTCTGTTCCATTTAAAAATTTTGTCACCTTGTATTTTGTGATTCTGATATTTCAGCTTACACCTTTTCAGGGAACACACAAGATCTGTGTAAAGTAATAAGTAAACCCACTAAGAACTCTGAAGCAATAAAAGAATTTCCCAGCATGCTAGGCCTGCAGGAGAATTCATCTTTTAAAAAACTGGGAAGAATATGTCATTCATTCACTCAACTAACATTTATTAAGGGTCCATTATGTGCCATACACTGTTCTAGGTGCTAAGCAACCATATAATGGATGGGGGGAAAATTGCACAATTTTGTGAATTGTGTCTCCTACCAAATCTATATATTGAAGTCCTAACCCCCAGAACTTTAAAATGTGACTGTACTTAAAATTGGGTTCTTTACAGAGGTAATTAAGTTAAAATGAGTTTATTAGTGTGGTCATTAGTCCAATATGACTGGTGTCCTTATGAAAAGAGGAAATTTGGACACAGAAATGCATATAGGGAAGACAATGTAAAGACACAGGGAGAAGGGCTGGGGTTGTGGCTCAGTGGTAGAGCACTTGCCTAGCATGTGTGAGGCACTGGGTTCGATTCTCAGCACCACATATTAATAAATTAATTAAATAAAGGTCTATTAACAACCAAAAAATTAAAAAAAAAGACACAGGGAGAAAATGGCTATGTGCAGGCCAAGGAGAGAGGTCTCAGAAAGAGGCCTCCAGTTTCTAGTCTTCAGAGCTGGAGGACTGTAAATCTCTGTTGTTTAAGTCAACCAGTCTGTGGTACTTCATTGTAGCAGCCTGAGCAGACTTAATATGCTTGTCATGAGGGGGATAAGGAGCAAATAAGGAAACAAACAAATATATAATTACTAATTGTGAACTGTTCAGATTGGTTACTCAGTAAAGGCTGCTGGGGAAGAAATTTAAACTGTAACCTGAGGAATGAGAAGAAACTAGCCTGCAAAGAATGGGAAGCATCCACTGTTCCTTAGATTTCCATTGCTGTGACAAAATACCTGAGAAAATAAACTTAAAGTGGAAAAGGTCTATTTTGACTCATGATTTCAGAGATTTCAGTCCATGGTCAGCTGATTCCATTGCTTTTAGACCCGTGGTGAGGCAGAACATTATGGTGGGGAGCTCATGGTGGAGCAAAGCTGCTTACCACACGGCACCTAGGAAACAGGGAGAGAGAGCTTGCTTTTATAGCAAGGAGCCTCCCCGCAAATTCTTTACAGTATGAATCTATCAATGGATTAATTTGTCAATGAGGTCAGATCACTCAAGATTCAATCACTCCCCCAAAAGCCCCACCTCTGAACACTGCTGCATTGGAAACAAAGCCATTAACACATCAGATTTTGAAGAACATTTCAGATCTAAATCAGAACACATCCCAAGTGGAAACATGGGAGGCATTCAGGTCCAGGGCAAGGAAGAATGGAACTGGTTCTAGAAACCAAGTCAAGTGAAGCTGAACATATCCTATGAAGACACATTGGTGACAGACATCAGAATCCACACTGACTCTTCTATCAGTTGTGTTCAAGCAGATGCAGGGAAGAACTATGAGTCCTCAGTATGGAAGGCAGACTCTGTCAATTGTTATCAATTCAGTTTCTTCATAAACCTCCAAATTATCAAAAGTCTCTTTGATCACAGATACATGAATACATGAATCCAAAAAGTCTGGTAATGAGAATGGAAAAAACTCTTCTCAGAATTCATTCATAATTTTGTAAAGGTGTGCTTCACAACTAACTCATTCTCTGCACAACTCTTTCAATTCTTTTCCTTCCTAAAAGCTCTTGCTCTTCCTAGTGCCCCTAAAACTTAGGTCAGAACTGATCCTGGTGAAATGTGTGAAGGTGTGGTAGCAATTGAGTCATATCTTAGCATAAGGAAAGCAGAAAGAAAGATTGAGACCCCATATGTGGATGAATGTTTGCACCTGGGAATTTCTCTAAATAAAGTATTCATTAGAGCTGGGAGTATAGCCTAGTGATAGAGGGCTTGCCTAGTATGCACAAGGTTCTGGGTTCCATTGCCAGCACAGGAAAACAAAAAGTCATCCAGTAATTAGCAGGGTTCACAAATTCAATTACAAATGCCCCTCTCTCTGTTATTGAGGACTCATCCCACTGTTTTGCTTGGAGCCTCTCTCTCAATCACCCCATGAAGGTGTTATCCAACTCTAGGGCAGGTAGACACTTAGCTCTAACAGTCTCCTCTAACTCAAAGACTAAGTCCCCCAAATGTTTATTTAGTTAGCAGCAAATGTCCACCATGCATTCTTCACAAAATAGATGTGATTTAAGATTCTCTTACGTATCAAACAGATCATTCAGCAAATAAAACAGATTGACTTTTTAAAGCTATAGATCTTTATAGCTTGTGATTTTTAGCAGATTTCTGCATTCACTTTATATATAATAGAAAGACATTACTTAATACTTACTTCGACACATTCATTTTAGTTAAACTGAAGTTCATTTTTAATAATTGAGTGCAAGTCTTTTTCTTTTCAAATAAATTGAACAGAAATGAATTCGTTAAACAAAAATCTGAATATAAGAATATCATGAATATATGCTATGTAATTCAAGATGTGGATTTGACAGCCCATCTAGAATAACAATAAATAAATAATGGCTGAACACAACTAGTAAATAAATAAATAAAGGTTGAGCACAGTTAATAGAACTTTCAGCTATAAGCATAGATTAAAGTAAGGTTGATTTTGAACATACTACCTTGCCAGTTTGTAATAGGATGCTAATATTATTACAGCTTTTCATTTGCATGCTTATTAAGAATTGAATAAACAATTACATTCACAAGAACCTAAAAAATACTTTGGAGAATAAAAATATCCTACTGCATCATGAAACAGGAAGAAAATATCAATGCTATTTTGCATGAAATATTAGCACATTTACACACTTTTTACAATCTCATATTGATCTTTAAAATCCACAATAATATAGTCTATAAAATGTAAAAATTCAACAAAAATTAAAAATAGTTAAATAAATTGAGATGAGAATGGAAAAAATTTATTAAAGTATTGTTATATTTTTCTCAATATTTCTTTAATTAGTACTTATTAATTTCCACCTTTCTTAACTAAACCCAGTATAATTTATTTAAATAAGAGCAATTACATAACAGAAAAAATAAATTATATGAAGCAGTACATAATTTCAAATAAATATCCATTTTTCATAGTTAATGAGAAAGTTAAAAATGCACATGTACATAATTATTTATGATGTATTGTTTTATGTTATGATATGTTGGCTTTTTGTTCTGGCATGGTATGGATTTCAAAAATATTGATAATCCTAGCCTTTGGACCTGAAGTTAGAAATTGATCTGGGTTGGAAATAAATAATTAGGAGTTAAAACATCATCTCACTTTTGTTCTACTTTTTACATTCTCACATTATATAATATCTTACTACATTATAATTACTTATGTCAGCATTAAAGGTGAATATTTTGAAAGAAAAAAATACTTTGGAATAAATCTAACCAAGGAGGTGAAAGGCCTCTACAATGAAAACCATATAATGCTGAAGAAAGAAATTGAAGATGCAAGAAGATGGAAAGACCTCCCATGTTCATGGATAGGCAGAATTAATATTGTTAAAATGGTCATACTACCAAAGCAATATACAGATTCAATGCAGTCTCCATCAAAACACCAATGAATTTCTTAACAGAACTAAAAACAAAAACAAAAACAAAAAACAAAAAAGCAGTCCTAAAATTCATTTGGAAGAATAAAATACCCAGAAGAGCAAAAGCAATTATAAACCAAAAAGCAATGCTAGAGGCATTATAATACCTGACTTCAAATTATGCTACAGGGCTATAGTAACAAAAACTGCATGATACTGGCATAAAAACAGACATAGACCAATGGTACAGAACAGAAGACAGAGACAAACCCACACATCTACGGTCATCTGATCTTTGATAAAGGTGCCAAAAACATACATTGGAGAAAAGACAGCCTTTTCAACAAATGGTGCTGGGAAAACTGATTATCCATATGTAGATGAATTAAACTAGATCTTTAACTCTCATCCTGCAGAAAAATCAACTCAAAATGGATAAAAAATTGAGAAATTAGATCAGAAACTATGCAACTCCTAGAATAAAATGTAGGGTCAACACTCCAATATATAGGCACAGGCAATGACTTTCTCAATAGGACCACTAAGGCTCAGGAAATAATGCCAAGTGTTAATACACAGGATGGCATCAAATTAAAAAGCTTCTGCACAGCAAAGGAAACAGTTAAGAATGTGAAGAGAGAACCTACAGAATGGGAGAAAAATTTTGCTTGCTACTCTTCTGACAGAGGATTTATATCTAGAGTATATGGGGAATTCAAAAAACATAACACCAAAAAAGCAACCCAATCAATAAATGGGTAAATGAACTAAATAGACATTTCTCAAAAGAAGAAATACAAATGGCCAACAAATATATGAAAAAATATTCAATATCTCTAGCAATTAGGGAAATAAAAATGAAAGCTACACTGAGATATCATCTCACATCAGCTAGAATGGCAGCTGCCAAGAATACAAATAATAATAAATACTGGAGAAAATGTGCAGAAACGGAGACACTTTTACACTTTTGATATGATTGTAAATTAGTACAACCACTATGGAAATCAGTATGGATCTTTTTCAAAATACTAGACATAGAACCACCATACAAACCATCTATACCACTCCTTGGCATTTATCCTAAAGAATTAAAGTCATCATACTATAGAAATACATGCATACTCATGTTTATAGCAGCACAGTTCACAATAGCTAAATTATGGAACCAACCTTGGTGTCCACCAATGGATGAATGAATAAAGAAAATGTGGCATATATACACAATGGAGTTTTACTTGGCCATAAAGAAGGATGAAACTATAGCATTTACAGGGTAATTGGTGTAATTTGAGAACATTATGTTTAGCAAAATAAGCCAAACTCAGAAAGTCATGGGTCATATATTTTCTCTCATATGTGGAAGCTAACGAGGAAAGAGGAAAAGAAAGGTGGAGGCAGATCTCATGAAATTCAAGGGGAGATCAGTAGAGGAAAGAGACCAAGAGGGAGGAGGTGGGGAGGGAGGGAGGAAGTGGTGGGGAGTGATATTGTCTAACTTATATTGTTGTATTGTATATTGTGTGCATGTAAGAATATGTATCAGCAAATCACTTCAGTATGTACAACTATAATGCACCAATAAAAAAGTGGGAAAAAAGAAAACAATAAATAAATAAATAGGGATGATAAGTTAAAAAAAAGAATTGAATAACCTCCCACCTTCATGTATGTGGTTAAGGTATCTAGCTCCAGGGACCAGTACCCATGGAAAGTAAGAGGTGTTCTCTAGAAGTTTTAGGGTTCAGTGACCATTTTCCATGACTCCAGCATCTCTGACTACTCCTATAAATTCATTGTACTATGTCAGCTCTATTGAGAAATCAATAAACTTTGAAACATGCAGGGAAGTTAGTGGATGCCTTTCCAACATCAACACATTAGGAACATTCCAAATAACACAATAGCCTTTCCTCAATTTGGTGTCTGTTTTTACTTCCATATAGAATTTTTTTCTTATTACTGAGGATTGAATGTTGGGTCCCAGTTATGAACACTCTACCTCTGAGCTACATTTCTCAGGTACAAAGTTTATGCTGAAGAAAATACATGAACTGTATGATTGGCTTGGGGAGGAGAAAAGAGTAACCTGGGCTGGGCAGAGGGAAGAAGAACTGGAGAAGGGAAAAGGCTTCTTCAGGGAGTGAGAGAGGAGAGGAACCTGTGCTCTCTTTCCAGTTGGAGCAAGCTACATCAAGCCATCTCCCCAAGCCTTCCTCTGTGGAGTAATGTGTTAGTTTTTCATTGCTGTGAACAAAATATTTGGACAAAAACAATTTGGAGGAGGAAAGATTTATTTTGGCTCATGATTTCAGAGGTCTCAGTTTCTCTAGTGTTTTAAACATGAGTGGTTGTTAGATTTTGTTAAATGTTTTTTCTGCATCTATTGATACAATTGTGTGATTCTTGTCTTTAACTCTATGTGGTGAATTACATTTATTGATTTATATATGTTGAACCAACATTACATCTTTGGGACGAAACCCACTTGATCATGGTGGACTGTCTTACTAATGTGTTTTTAAATGTGGTTTGCCAATATTTTATTAAGGATATTTACATCTATGTTCATCAGGGATATTGGCCTGAAGTTTTTTTGATGTGCCTGTCTGGTTTGGGTACCAGAGTGATACTGGCGTCATAGAATGAATTTGGGGGTGTTCCCTTCTTTTATATCTCATGGAATAATTCAAGGAGTATTACTCTTAGTTATTCTTTAAAGATCTGGTAGACCTTGGCTGAGAATCCATCTGGTCCTGGGATTTTCTTTGTTGAAAGGTTTTTAATTGCTGCTTCAGTTTCATTCCTTGATATTGGTCTGTTTAAGTTTTCTAAATCCTCATGGTTCAATTTGGGAAGGTCATATCTAAAAGTGGTTCATATTGAGAAGGTGTCTAAAAATTTGTCAATATCTTTAAAATTTTATAGTTTATTGGAGTATAAATTTTCAAAATAGTTTCTAATGTTATCCTCTGGATTTCAGGAATGTCTGTGGTAACATCTCCTTTTTCACCTTTAATCTTGTTGATTTAAGTTTTCTCACTTTTCTTGATTGGTTTGGCTAAGAGTTTTTTGTTTGTTTGTTTTATTTTTATTTTTATTTTTTTTCTCAAAAATTGCATTTTAATACATGTTATCAAACATAACAGAAAAAAACAAATTTTCAGAAGCTGTACACACTGTTCACTGAAAACATTTGTTGAGGCAAATAGAAAAAAATTGTTACAATCATAATTTTTCTAACTTTGCACAAAATTATAAGCAGATTAAATTCTTCATATTAAACACATTTATATGCACTTTCAATGAGCAGTATATATGTATATATATATATTTTTTATCAACCATCTTTACTATACCCATTCCCCTTTCCTGCCCCCCACCTCCCCCATGTCGCATCCAGTGTTCCTCTATTTCTCTTATGTTTCCCATTCCCACCTCCCTTATTCATCAGCATCCACTAATCAGAGAGAACATTCGGTATTTGTTTTTTTGGGATTGGCTTACTTCGCTTATTGGCTAAGAGTTTAACAATCTTGTTTCTTTTCAAAGAACCAACTCTTTGTTTCACTGATTCTTTGTATTATTTTTGTTCTCAATTTTATTAATTTTACCTCTTATTTTAAATATGTCCTGTCTTCTACTGCTTTTGATATTAACTTGTACTTTTTCTAAGGCCTTGAGATATAATGTTAGATTATTTATTTGGTATCCTTCTATATTTGTTAATGTAGGAACTTGGTGCTATAAACCTTCCTTTTAGAATTGCCTTCATACCATCCCAGAGATCTTCATAAGTTGTATCTCTATTCTATTTGTTTCTAAGAATTTAAAAAAATTTCTCTCCTGATTTTTTTCTGACTCATTCCTCGTTCAAAAGTATATTATTTAATATCTGAGTGTTAAAATCGTTTCAGTTTTTATCATGTTGTTGATTTCTAATTTCATTCTATTATGATCTGATAGAATACAAACATCATACTAAATGAAGAAAAAATGAAGGGATTTTCTCTAAAATCAGGAACAAGACAAGGATGTCTGCTATCACCACTCCTATCCAACATAGTCCTTGAAACTCTAGCCAGAGAAATCAGGCAAGAGAAAGAAATTAAAGGGATATAATAGGAAAAGAAGATGTCAAATTACAAAGTTTCCTGATGACATGATCCCTTATATAGAAGACCCAAAAAACTCCACCAGAAAACTTCTAGAGCTGATAAATAAATTTAGCAAACTAGTAGGATATAAAATCAACATATATAAATTAATTGCTTTCATATATTCCAACAGGAATCTTCTGAGAAAGAAATCAGAAAAACTATCCCATTCACAATAACCACACACAAAAATACTTGGGAATAAATCTAACCAAGGATGTGAAAGATCTCTATAATGAAAACTATAAAATACTGAAGAAAAAACTTAAGAAGACCTTAGAAAATGGAAAGACCTTCCATAATCTTGGATAAGGAGAATTATTATCATCAAAATGTTCACAGTACTAAAAATGCTACACAGATTCAATGCAATCCCCACCAAAATACCAATGACCTTCTTCACAGAACAGGAAAAAACAATCTAAAATTCATTTAGAAGAATAATAGACCTAGAATAACCAAAGCAATCCTGAGCAAGAAGAGTGATGCTGAAAGCATCATAATACTGGATCTTAGATTATACCACAGAGTTATAGTAACAAAAGCAGCATGTATTGTCATCAAAACAGTCCTGAGATCAATAGAATAGAATAGAATAGAATAGAAGACACAAAGACAAATCCACATAGATATAGTCATTCAATAATGAGCAAAGGTGCCAAAAACATGTTAGAGAAAAAGATAGCCTTTTAAAAAATGGTGCTGGGAAAACCAGATATCCATATGTAGAAGAATGAAACTAGATCCCTATCCCTCACCCTTCATTAAAGTCAACTCAAAGTGAATCAAAGTTCTAAGAATTAGACCGCTAACTCTTCAACTGCTAGAAAAAAAGGAAGACTCAACACTCTGACATATTGGCAAAGGCATCAACTCCCTTAACAAGAGTCCTAAAGTACAAGAAATAAAACTAAGAATCAATAAGTGGGATAGCATCAAATTATAAAGTTTCTGTACAGCAAAGGAAACAATTAAGATCATGAAGTGAGAGCCTACAGAATGGGAGAAGATCTTTGCCACCTGCTCTTGCAACAGGGGATTAATATCCAGAATATATAAATAACTCAAAAAACTTAACACCAAAAAATCAAATAATCTAATTAATAAGTGGGCAAAACAACTAAATAGACATTTCTCAAAATAAGGAATACAAATAGCCAATGTATGAAAAAATGCACAAAATCTCTAGCAATTAAGGACATACAAATCAAACTACACTAAAACTTCATCTCACTTCAGTTAGAATGGCAGTTATAAAGAACACAAATAATAATAAATGCTAGCAAGGATGTGGGGGGAAAGGTATACTCTTACATTGTTGATGGGACTGCAAATTAATACAACCACTCTGGAAAGCAGTATGGAGATTTCTCAAGAAACTATGAACAGAATCACCATATGACACAGCTATCCCACTCTTTGGTATTTATCCAAAAGAACTAAGATCTGCATACCATAGTGATATAGGCACATCGATGTTTCTAGCTGTACAATTCACAATAACCAAGTTATGAGACCAGCCCAGATCCCCTCCAACAGATGAATGGATAAAGAAAAATTATGGCATTTTCCAGTAAATGGATAGAACTAGAGAACATCTTGCTACATGAAATAAGCCAGAGTCAAAAAGTCAAGGATTGAATTTTTTATGCAAAAACAAGAACAAAATAAAGGTAAAAAAATTAGGGAGAGAATCCTATGAAAATAAGAGCAATCAGTGGAATAGAGAAAGGGGATTGAGGGGTGGAGGAAGGGAGGAGAAATGGGAGGAATGGTGGAATGATATTGACTAAATTATGTACATATATTAATATAGCACAGTGAATTTCATGTTTGTGTATATAGAGAGAGCACGATTTAAAAAAAAACTATAAATAAATAGAAAGAAGATGGGTAGAATAGAGGAAAGGGAACAAGGGGGAAGGAAGAGGGCAGGGAAAGGGGAAATACTGGGGACTGAATTAGAGAAGATTACATTCATACATGCTTGGAATGTAATCTTCTGCCCAAAAATAGACATGGTGTTTCAGGAAGGTAGGATGTAATGTATGCTAGGTAATGCCTTCTGTTTTCATGGAACTCATAATATCAACCTTGAAGAAATGAGAAGCCAATGCCACAGGGTTCTCTGAGCACATAAAAAGAAACATCTATTCAATCCATCATCACAGTCATGAAGCAGAATGTTATAGAGTAGAGGAGTAGGAGGAAAAAAGGTCATGTAGACATCATTTGGGGAATAGAGGGCAACAACACTAAAAGTTGAACTACAGGACAGTTCTGTAGGAATTTGCCATGGATCATCTTTCTACATAAACTATCTCAGTTATGAAAACAAGGCTTTGAAGAACCTTGAAAAACGTCTCATTAAAAAGCCAAAACAGGATTGTAATAAATTTACCACTCTGATGCTGGAGTTGATAGTGGTGGAGGTTGTGCATTTGTACGGGAATGGGGTAGGTAAGATTCTCTGTACCTTCCACTCAGTTTTCCTGTGAACTTAAAACTGCTTTAAAAAATGAAGTCTTTTTTTTTTTCTATAGCTACCATACTAAATTTGTTGGGACAGAAAACAGACTGACTGGTTGTTGCCAGGATTTTATCTGTGGGTTCTGAAAGTGTTTTGGAACTAGACAGAGGTGGTGGCTGAACAACATTGTGAATGCACTAAATATCACTGAATCATTCACATTAAATGGTTAATATTTTGTAATGTAAATTTCACCTCAATTTTTTAAAAACCCACCATATAATAAACTTTTTCAAAAACACATTGTAAGGTTTATAATTTCCCAATGTTCTTTACTCATTAAAGGACTTTTGTGATCCAATTTGTTTTGAAGCTGTACCCACAATCCTCTTGTGTGTTCTTTCTATTACTATATTAAAGATTCGGAGTGCCTATGGTAGTTAATTTTATGTGTCAACTTGACTGGGCCTTGAGGTGCCCAAATGGAACTTTCTTTCCAAGTATGTCTCTCAGGGGAGTTAAGGATGATTTTAGCATTTGAATGAGTGAACTCAGTAAAACAGAAGGCCTTCTCCTGTGAGGGTTATCATCCATCCCCTGAGGGCATGAATAGAACAAAAGATTAAAGGGGAAATCTATCCCTTTCCTATTTCCTTACTGCATTTCATCTCATCTCCTGCCTGGATTGGTTTTTGTCCCCTCTGGTCCCCTCACCCCCATCCTGGGGATTGAATTGAGAGGAGAACTCTACTACTGAGCTACATCCCCAGTTCTTTTTTCAATTTTATTTTGAGATAGGGTCTTGCTAAGTACCCAGGCTGGCCTCTAACTTGTGATACTCCTGCTTCAGCCTCCTGAGTCACTGAGATTACAGGTATGTGCCACTAGGCCTAGCTCTGAAATAGGATTTCCACCACTGGCTCCACTGGCTCTCAGGTCTTCAGACACAGACTATAGTTCACAGTATTAGTTTTCCTGGGAGTCCGACTTGCAGATGGCAGATAATAGTCTGCCATATTTGTATAAGTCTCCATATTTGTATAAGCCAATTCTTTATGATAAATCTCTCTCCATTTTGGTTCTATTTCTAAACAACCCTAGTACAGCAGTCTTATAATAAAACTGTATTTTTGCTTTAACAAGGATCTTCATCCCCTGCCATCCACATCATACCTGATAACAACACACAGAACACATTTTGGGAAATGCTATTCTAGACCTTTCCAAGGGGAAAAAAAACCCCAACTAATCTATTCTTATTTTAACTGCTCTAGGAGAATATGTTTTTGCACAGCCCTGTCTGGATATTTGCTGAAAACAAGTTATTCTTTAAGTAGAAATATGATTTCTGATGAGGTTCTTTGATAATGTTCAAGACAGAAATAGGTGGCTTTAGTAAAACCAATTCTAAATGAATGATGAGATGTTAGAGTAATAAAGACATAATATAGCTTTTGAATACCACTGGCTTTGTAGGCAGGAGTGCCACACTATGAAAACTTATTACCCTAGCTATGTATAGATCAGCTAGCCATACAGTTTGAGATTTTATTCATTTGCACAAATTGCATTTTCTATATACTTCAGAAAGTATGACACAGTATGTGGGCACATATAAAATAGCTGACACTTTAATAGCAAATATAAAGATGTCTAATACAAAGGCAATTTAATAAAATGAAATGGCCCAAGGCTATTTCTTCATTGCAAATAAATGTATCTTCATGAATCTTCACTGTAAAGCCACTTCTTAGATTCAGAAAGTGTTGATTTAATAATAATTAACACCAGTAAGAATATCTGTGGATCTGACCATTTTATGATTGAAATCAGTGATTCTCAACTAGGGATGGGATAAAACAAGTGTGGAGTGGAGTAAAGAGTGTTCCTTTCTCCCAGAGAAGTGTACTGAAATCTCTTGGAGGCACATTTATTTGAAAATGAATTACCATCAGCTGGGCATGGTGGCACATGCCTGTAATCCCAGTGGCTCAGGAGGCTAAGTCAGGAGGATGGTGAGTTCAAAGCCAATCTCAGCAACTTAGTGTGGCCCTGTCTCTAAATAAAATACAAAAAGGGTTGGGGATATGGCTTAGTGGTTAAGCAACCCTGGGTTCAATCCCAGGTACAGAAGAAGGAGGAGGAGGAGAAGGAGAAGAAGAGGAGGAGGAGGAGGAGGAGGAGGAAGAATTACCAATCTTTTAATGGCAGGTTTGATTAAAGTAACTATAATTAATTTACTTTAAAGATGCAATTACAGCTGAAAATGCATGGTATTTTAGATTCCTTAACTGGAGACATGCATCAGCAATGGTAGAAAAGCAAAAAGGGGTATGTTGTCTAGAGACAGATTAACCCAACAGTCTGTCTTTTTGTTCACCACCCAAACCAGTACCACACATCCAATTTCCTGAATGCCTGTGCCTCAAATGTCCCCACAGTCTGGACTTCCCCATCCTGAGTAAGGAGGTTGTGAGAGTTCCAGGATGCAGCAACCATGGAGCCATGCTCTGACTCAGCCTTGCCCTGGAAGAGTATCTGGCTCTGTACTCCCAGAATTCCTGGCTTTGGCATCTGGGACCATCTGTCTTGCTCATCTGGATTTCCTTAAACTTATAGCACCAAGATCAAATATATTATTATTAACCAGAAGAAATGTATCACAAGAACATCACTAACATGCCTGCCTGCCTCAAAATGCCAGCATGTGGGCTGGGATTATGGCACAGTGGTAGCGTGCTCGCCTAGCGCGCATAAGGCACTGGGTTCGATCCTCAGCACCACATAAAAATAAAATAAAGATATTCTGTCACCTACAACTAAAAAATAAATATTTTTTTAAAAAATGCCAGCATGTATGTTCTTGTACACACACACACATTCACACAGGCCCTGCTAGCCAGCTGAACTGCCCTCCTGGCCACTACTGATTGGAACGGGGCAGCATACTTGATCTACTTGAATTTCTCTCTCTTTCTCTCTCTTCCTTTTCTAAGGCAAGATCTCACTATTTATCCAGCCTAGCCTGAAACTTGAGATCCTCCTGCCTAAACCTCCTGAGTACCACTATGCCTAGCTAGGACCACTTTCTTTCTTTGAGGAGTTCAGACTTGAGATTCAGATGTACTGGTTAGTGTGTGTGTGGAGCTTAGATTGTAAACCAGGGAAAGGTTGGGTTGGGAGTATTCTGTTTGCACACAAAACCATGCAAGCCTGAAGAAGCAGAGAAAGTCATGAGGGGGGAGGGCAGGTTCAAGAGAGAATGTGGCCGTAGAGAGGTAGAGAAGCCTTTCACTGCTTTTTCATTTTTTTAAATATTTTGCACATTAGTGTTCAGAAGTGAGGCCTTGAGGAAGTATCAACCTCATGTAGAGGCACAGGCCTCATCTGTGGATTAATACATTGATGTATTCATAGCTTTATGGACTATTGGGAGGTGGTAGAAACTTCAGGAGGTAGGGCCTAGTTGAAGGAAGTAGGTCATTGAGAGCATGTTTTTGAAGAATGTATATTTTTCCTGGCCCCTTCCTCTCTCCCTCTGTTTTCTTCCCTGTTGCCATGACATGAGCAGCTCTGCTCCACCAGGTGGTCACCACCATAATGTTCTGTCTTGCCAAAGGCTAAAAGCTACAGGGCCAAGTGACCATGGAATAAAACCCCTGAAATCATGATCCAAAAAGATCTTTCCTCCTCTAAGTTGATTTTTCTCAGATATTTTGCTATAGCAATGAGAAGCTGACTAACACAACAATCTTTAACAAAAAGAACAAAGTTGGAGGCAAACATACTACAGGTGTACTATAATCAAAACAGCAAAAATCTCATCATTTTTAGAGCTGAATGATATGCCACAACATGGATGAATAAGGAATACATTAAGCTAAGTGAAAAAAGCCAGACACAGAAAGAAAAATATTACTTGATCTCACATGAAATCTAAAAAACAAAAAATTTAAAATATATGGAGATAGAAAATAGAGCATTGATTACCAGGCATAAGGGGAGAGGAGGGAAAGAAATGGGGAGATGTAGGTCAGAGGATACAAAGGAGCAGAAATGTAGAGTGAACAAATCTAGAGATCTAATGTACAATATAAGGACTATATGTAATAAAATTATGCTGTACGTGGAATTCATGCTAAGTCAGTAGATTTTAGTTGCTTTTAGCACAAAAAAAAGGATGTCTATGTCACATGATGGATATGGTAATTTGCTTTATAGACAGCATACAATATGTGCAGTTTCCCCATTCAAGGATTCAAGTAATTAGGGATTAAAAATAATCAGAAAATTGCATCTATACTGAACACATATAGATTTATAGTATAACAACTATTTACATTATATTAGGTATTTTAAGTCATCTAGAGATGACAAAATAAATTGAAGGATGTGCTTAAGTTACATGCAAATAACACTTTCATATTAGGGACTTGAGCATTCTCAAATTTTGTTATTCTCAGAGGTCCTGGAACCAACATCCTCAGGAAACTGAGGCCAATGTCAACCTTTTTATTACCTATATGTATCTTACAACGTCATATTTTACACCTTACACATATACATAACATTTATTACAAAAAGATCTCCATTGATCTTGGGGAAATAGAAGGAAGACCTGTAGAGTACATGCAGGGACCAAGAGGGAGGGAAGAAGGAATAGAAAGAGGAAGAATAAGGAATGAAGTTAACCAAATTATGCTATATGCATGTTATGAATATATCACAATTTATTCCAGTTTTATATGTAACTACAATGTGCCAATTAAAAATAAATAAATAAATGGAATGAAGACCAATAGAGTAGAGTAGAGGTTTGGGAGAGGGAAGAGGGGAAGGAAAGAAGAGTATTGGGAATTGAAATGGATAAAACTATGTTAGATGCATTTATGAATGTGTTAAAACCTCACAATTATGTATAACTATAATGTGCTAATAAATTTAAAAATTTCTATCAAAATATATGTGATATAATTACTGTCTAAACATTTAAAAACTCAGCATGATACTAGCATAAAAACATATATATCAATCAATCAAACAGGATAAAAAGCTCAAAAATAAATTTAAGCATTTACAGTCCACTGATTTTCAACAAAGGTATCAAGAACACACAATGGTGAAAGGACAGGCTCTTCAATAAATGGTGTTAGGAAAAATGGATATTCATACACAGAGGAATGAAATCAGATCCTGATTTCACAGCATATACTAAAGTCAACTGAAAATGTATGAAAGACTTAAATATAAGACTTGAAGCTGTGAAACTACTAGAAGAAAAGAGGGGCAAATCTCCATGATATTGGTTTGGGCAATGAAGTTTTAGATATGTACCCAAAAGCACAGGATACAAAAGAAAAATAGGCAAATGGGATTGCATCAATATAACAAGCTTCTGTAGAGAAAGGAAACAATCAACAGAATGAACATATAAACTACAGACTGAGAGAAAATAGGTGAAAACCATACATCTGAAAAGAGTTAATAGCCAAAATATATAAGAAACTCAAATAATTCACTAATAATGGGCAAAAGAACTGACAGATATTTTTGAAAAGAATACAAATGGCCAACAGGTTTATGAAGAAATGCTCAGCACCAACAACTGTTAGGAACATGTTAGAATGGTTAGTATCAAAAAGATGAAAAATAAGTGTTGGCAAGGATTCAGAGAAAAGGGAACTATGGTACAGTATAAATACAGTCATTCTGGGAAATAGTATGGAGGTTCCTCAAAAAACTAAAAATGGAACTACCATATATCCAACAACCTCACTTCCATTGATGACTCCTGCCTGAACCAATTATCATCATAATTGATGCTGAGTGGTGATTTTCTATTTCTCTCTTTCCTTCTAGTTCTGTTAGTGATCTTTTTATCACAAAGAAGAGTCTTCAGTTCTCCTACATTTATTTTTATATACATATGTTTATATATATATATATATATATAAATATTACCATGAACATGTGAATTTAATTTTATTTTATTTAGTGGGTTATAATCCTTTACTGTCATTGCTTACTTTAAACTCAAATTGTCTCAGATTAGTTAGTAGAAACCCTTTCGAAGATGGCTCCTATGTCCTCTTGAAATGTCTCCATCCTTCTTTGAATAATATCTAATTTTCTGGCATAGTGAGATGCTCCAGGCTCATCTTGAATTTTCTTTGCCTCATCTCTGGAATGATCCCAAGGTATTTCTCCCAAGGAATTTCTCCCAAGGAATCCAGGTCTCTTTTCTGGAAATAGAAATCAAATCTAAGTGCTAGGTGTGCTCAATTGTTATAAGGATATCATTGTTTCTAGGCTCTTTCATTTGAAAGAACAAATAGATGTATGTCAATAAATATGCACATACATATATGTACACAAAATAGAATTTTTCAGAATGGCCAATCCTCCAAAGAAAAATGTAACTGAAGTAGGCTGAACAATGGTGTCCCAAAGATGTCTGTGTCATTAGCCCCAGAAACTGTGAATACATTAGGTCACATGACAAAGGGAAATTACAAATGGGATAGTATTCATGTTGCTAATTACCTGGCTTTGAGATGGGGAGATGAACTTGAGCTACTCAGGTAGGCCCAATGTAATCACAAAGGTCCTTAAAAGTGGAAGAAGGAGGCAGAAGAAAGATGAAAGTGTGAGAAAAATTAGCTAGACATAGCTGTCTTTCAAAATGGAGGAAGGGTGGCAAGGAATCAGATTCTTCTCCAGATTCTCCAGAATGGAACACCTCTGCCAACATCTTTATTCTAGCCTAGTGAAACTGGGTTGGGCTTTTCACTTGCTTAACTGTAAGATACCAAATATATGCTGTTTGAAGTCACTATTTGCAGTAATTTATTATAACAGCCACAGAAAATTAACACAGTGACAAAAAGTATGTTGTCTAGTCAGGAAAAAAAAGTCTGTTACCTTTGGGACAAATGGAATCATAATTATTTTAACTTGGAAGAATCTCCACCCAACTTACCTGAGAAATAGAGCATAGAGATTGAGACTCACAATAGAAGTGGAATCAACAAAAGGCAATTTTATCTCTGTCTCATGGAAAACCTAAGTACATATGGAGCTCTCTCTGAGAAACCATCAGAGACCCAGGCTTCTTCTGTCATAATGCCTCACTGCTCCCATTGCAGAGTTCAAGACAGCTCACACCACAACCTTATTCCAGCCAGTGGAAGATAGAAAAGTGACAAGTATAATTCTTCCCTTTAAAAGTCTTTACATGTTACTCCAATTCATGTGCTATTGGCTAGAAATTAATCACATGCCCACATCTGTAAGCCAGTGAGAGTGGATAGCCTGGTGCCAGCCTAAAAATTCTATTAGGATGGAAGAAGAGGAAAAAACATATGGGGGCAAAACCAACCGTGTCTTTCATATTGTATAACTAATATTTCTCATTTATGTTGATTCATATTTTTTAGAATTGTACATAATTTCTGTCTGGTATGACTGTGTGGAAAGATAATGTTAAAGTCAGGCACATTTCTATTTTTTATATTGATTCTGTTTTTTCCTTTTTGTGGCACAAGGAATGAAACCCAGGGCCTTATGCATGCTGAGCAAGTGCTCTGCACCTGAGCTACACCCCCAATCTCCTATAGATTGATTCATAATTAAAGAGAGATGTTATGGTTTGTATCTGGAATGTCTACCAAAAGCTTATGTGTTGAAAGTGTGACCCCCAGTGTGGCAAGGTTCAGTGGTGGAGCTTTTAGGCAATGATTGGATCATGACCGCTCTGCCATCATCACTAGATTAATCCATTGATGGCTGAATAGACTCCTGGGAAGTGGAACCTAGTTGCAGGAAGTAGATCACTTTGGGCAAGCCCCAGAAGGGTCTATCTCCTCTCAGGTCCTCCCTCCCTCCCCCTCTTTCTCTCTCTCTCTGTCTCTTCCTGCTTCCTGGCTGCCATGAGCTGAGCTGCTTTCCTCCACCATGCTCTTCCACCATGGTGTTCTGCCTCACTCAGACCCAAAGCAATGGAGTCAACCCACTATGGACTGAAACTTTTCAAACTGTGAATCAAAATAAAATTTTCCTCCTTTAAGTTGCTTGTGTCAGGTATTTTGGTCACAGTGGTGAAAAGTTGATTAGTAAAAGAGAGAAAGGGGTAAATTAGACACACATAACAATCTTCTACTGGTTTCCATGGCTCAGTTTAGTGGTCCTCTTAGTGGCTTGATGTCTCTTATGATTAGGGTCCTTGGATCTTGGTTTGTTCCCTATTTCAAGTTTCTCTTGAGTCTCAGCTCCAGCTTTCTACCTTCACATCCACTGTGTCCTGTGTGTCCTGTACTCTTAATGTTTCTTCCTCCATTCTTTCACTAGCAAGTGCCTGCCCAAAACAAACCTAAAACAAGACCATCTCCTTAGTCTTTCTTTGCATTACCTCCATATTCCATTTCTATTCACTACCATCACAAGTTATCACAAACCTAGTGACTTAAACATTAATTAGCTTGCATTTCTGTAAGGTAGAATTCTGACCTGGATCTCATTCAGTTAAAGTCCAGGTGTGTACAGGGAGGCATTCCTTTTGGAAGTTCTAGGGGAGAATCTGTTTCCTCACCTTTTCTGGCTTATAGATGCTTCCCTT
>PVHX01022445.1:0-27691 GCA_004024805.1 Geosciurus inauris | reverse complement strand
GGTCCCTGAGGGCTGTTTTGCCCCTCTCTTGCACTCCTGCTGGTGAATAGGAACTCTGGAGTGGAACTGGAGGCGGGCCCAGGTCTCACTTAGGCAGGGTCACAAGCAGGAGAGTCTGTGTGCGACCCTTACAGTGAGTGTGAGCTCCCCTGGGGCTGGAGGCTAGCAGGCTCTGGCCTGCCTTCAACTGGGCACCCTGGCATTCCCTAAGGGTGGTTTTGGGCCTTCTGTCTCACCTGACCACAGGAACTCTGGAGCAGAACTGAGGCGGACCCAGGCCACCCTTGGGTGGGGCTGGCTCGCGCTGATGTCTCTGGAGCGACTCTTGCCCTGAATTTGGCTCCCTGGTGGCTAGTGGTTAGCAGTCCCTGGTCTCCCGTTGGCTGGACACCCATGGAGTTTCCTGAGGGCGGATCAGGGCCCTCTGCAGCTCCCGGCTCCCATGGTTCCACAGGAACTCTGGAGCAGAACTGGGGCAGGCCCAGGCCACTGTTGGGCAGGCCCGCTTCGAGCTAGGGTCTCTGCAGGGAGTCTTACCCTGAGTTTGGGTTCCCCAGTGGCTAGCGGCTAGCAGTCCCTGGTCTCCCGTTCGCTGGACACCCGTGGAGTTTCCTGAGGGCGGATCTGGGCTCTCTGTGGCTCCCGCTGGTCCACAGGAATTCTCGATTTTATCATATTCCTTTAATGAATTTGTTTCTCTTTTACAGTCCATCTGACACCATTGGGGACATTGTACATACAATGCGTGAGCAATTGGTAGTAAATAGGAAACCAATCAATACTTAACTGGCAATCAGTGCTGTACAGAGAACTAGAATGCAGTGTATTAGTAAAGAAGGATGGCAGGGGAAGAAGCACAGAGGGCGAGATTAGACTGGGAAGTCAAGACAAAAATCATTAAAGTGTGACATCTGACTCAAAACTCAAAGCACAACTACAAGGACATAATTAAGAGTTTCCTATATGAAAAATCTATGGACTCCAGGAGAAGGAAAACTCAGTGCTGTGACTGTGTGTGTGTGTGTACATATGTTTTTGTATATTTATGTATAAATGTGCATATATAGGAATCTAAATTAACTTTTTTCCTACTTTCTTGGTTCTGTTTATTCCTCATCCCTTATTAATTTAGGCCAGCAAATGGCTCATTAAAACTACGTCATCTCTCTTGCATGTTTAGGTCCCCTTACTACCTGGCTTATTATTTTGCTGTTTCCTAATTTGAATTTCCAAATGTTATACTCTGATTGGCCACATTTACCCTTTTTTCCCCAAGTAAGCTATAAATCTCTTGCCAGACTGGAGATTAGCTACTCTTGTATCAGATGCCCTTTCCTAATATAATCAACAAGGCAGTGAGAGAAAAGGGTCATTTGCTACCAAAACACCTGCCTGCCGTTCCCCTTTGTGCTTCCTCTTATAGGACTGCAGTCAAGTCAGTTTCATCCAGAGTGTGGGTAAGTGAGCCGCCTGGTTGACACATCTCATGAAATCACCAACTGAATCAACCTTGGCAATGTACTCAAGGTCACTCTACCTTCAGCTCTGCTATCATTCATGTTCCATTTTTAATTTGCTTTCCATAGAAATCCCTGGAAGACATCAGAAAACTAGTCCTGGCAGTGGCAGAGGTTAAAAGCAAACAGATAAAGTGTATATCTTCCACACAATAGCATAAGATTGAAACTGATTTTCCCTAGGCAGTGAAAAGAATATATGCTTTAGATTTCTTAGTTCACTTCCCTGGTGTGTATCATAAAATCATTTATTCAACCAAAAATTATTGCACACAGCTATAAACCAAACCATGTTTAAAGTTCTTAATAAAACAGCCATGAACAGAATAGATCCAGTCCTTGCCTTTGAGAGCTTGCCTTGTAGTGTGCTTATTCAGTGGATACTTGCCATACATCTTATGTTCTAGTATTTTATTTTGTATTGCTTGTTGTTTTGTTCCTTCTTTGCAAGTTCACCACCTAAGGAGGATTGCCTTCCCAAGCAAGGAAGATGTCAGAAACATTTGGACTTTCTTGCAACTAGAGCTCCAGCGCATGATTTGACTCTAAATGTGTATTCTGACGATGCTAGTAAGACACTGAACATAGAAGAAAACAAGGAAAACATGGACACACATGCAAAATCTATGTCTTATAAGCATAAGTGGCTTTGCAAAGTCAGATTGCAAGCAGCAGCAGGGATTCCTGTAATGGTGCTTGGTGACAAAAATGTAAAGTCTTCAACTGAGCAACTTCATGGTATATTTTGGATATTTCCTAGATATGTATTGTTCAACATGATCATTACTAAATAGGTGCATCTACTGGATACTTAAAATGTAGCCAGCACAATTGATAAATTAAAATTTTCCATTTTATTTTATTTTAATTTATTTAAATTTTAACTTGAAATGCATCCTTCAGTTAAGTGGAAAAAAAATTTTTTTTGGTACCAGAGGTTGAACTCAGGGGTACTCGACCACTGAGCCACATCCCCATCCCTATTTTGTGTTTTATGTAGAGACAGGAGCTCACTGAGTTGCTTAGTGCCTCGCCATTGCTGAGGCTGGCTTTGAACTCACAATTCTCCTGTCTCAGCTTCCCCTAGTGCTGGGATTACGGACATGCACCTCTGCACCCACCTAAGTGGAAAACTTTTAAGTATTTTTGAAGCACTTTTGGTATGGAAGTCTGTTTTCTCAACTGTAAACTATCTCTGATGAAAATTTAGCTCACAAATTAAGACAGGTTGCAAATGTACAATGAATACAGGATTTTTTAGACTTTGTGTTAATAAGCACATAAAATATATTATTAATTATTGTTTATATTACTTTTTTGTTGATATAATAATTTGAATGGGTCAAGGCAAATAAATATATTAAATTAATTTCATTTCTATTTAACATTTTTAGCATGGATATATAAAATTCTTACTCATATTTGTAGCTGACATATTTTTACTGGACAGCAAATTTCTAAACCAGTGTTTCTCAATTTTAATATGCATCAGAATTGTCTGGCAGGTATTTTAAACCAAAATGATGCTTTGAGAATAAAGGAGAGTGAATGAGAAAGTGATCCCTGAGAAAGTGATAAATTGGGTGTGATTTTAAGATTTGGAGAGAGGACTACCATATAAAGGTGAAATAACTGAAAGCAAGGAATGACCAGCACTTCTGAGAATTTCTCAGGATTCTGTGGTCAGATCTAGTGGGGAACAAATGCAGAAAGGCAGATGGAAACTAAATTGTCTATGACTTTCAGTCTCGGAGAAGAATTTGAATTGTGTTCAAAATCCAAAAAGAATATACAAAAGAGTTTCAGTCAGTGGAGGATTGGGATATATTTTAATTTTTAAAAGATTACACAGATGCTCTTTGGAAACCTCTTTAGATATGAACAAGAGTGGAAATTGAAAAACAAGTTAGAGGATATTGAAACAATAAAGAGAGGGCAAACAAAATGTGCCAAAACACTCTGATGGAACCCTAAGCAGCTGTTGATTTAATGATTATCAAGAGTGCAAATGTGGAAAGTGCTTGGGATGCAATGTTAACTGAAGAGAAGAAGATAAAATCACATAGATAGTATGCTTCAATGTGGAGTTAATGCATGCTTAACAGGAAAGGCCAAATGAGAATACAACTCACCTCTCCAAAGAATAAAAACATGGGTGATAATTTTTCTTTTTTCAAAATGTAAATTAATGTATCATTTTAAAACAATATAGATTGAGAGCTGTAATATAATTAAATGAAGGATTTCTCTCACTCTTGCTCTTAGTAAGGTGGAATTTTTTTATTGGCCAAGAAAATAAAATTGTCATAATACAGGCAGTATTTGTATTTGTGTTTATCACTAAAGATTTAGTTTCACTTTACTTTTTCAGTACAAGGAAGTTTTCCGCTAGTCTTTCCATAGCATTCTCTGTGCTACAAGCACAAATGTGATACCATCCATTTGAAGTATTTCTTCTCTATTAATATTAATGCATCAGACATTGAACTAGGAAACAAGGCAAGCATCTGATGTGCCACTCACTGACAAAACCAACACCCTATCTTCTAATCAGTTATGATCTGAGGACTTAAATGCTATTGATTGTTACATGCTAATTTTATACCCTGCTACTACACTAAATTTGCATCTAACAACAGAGATTTAATTGTATAAAATGAAACTGTACAAGTATTATTTTGATGATAAATTCTTCTATAAACTGGGAGAAGCATAATAATTCAAAATTCAGATATCAAAAATGAATGTTAAAACTACACCAATAAATTTTTACCTCTTAAACATTAAAATTATTTGTATGACATAAATGTCATAAGCAAGCAAAGACAAATGACAAACTGGTAGAACATACTGAAATATGTATCACTTGTAAAAGATTTAATATCCATAATATACAAAGAATTATTTAAGGAAACTCCCCCAAATCCTATGAACAAATAGGTATGTTGTGAATAAATAATTCAGCAAAGAATTTTAAAAAATAGCCCTGAGAAATTTCACCACAATAAGAGAAATACAATAAATATCACCTCTCATATAAAATTGTAAAGAAAGGAAGGGAGGGAGGGAGGGAGGGAGCGAGGAATAAAATCAAAGGCTTTGACAATATACTATGTAGGCAAAGCTATGGTGGATACATACTAGTGGGAATGCAAAAATGTCACATTCCTCCTAGAGATAAATGTGGCAATATTCAACAAAATTACCTATGCATTTACCCTTCAATTCAGCAACCCAACTCTTGTAAATTTATTCTGAAGATAAACCTATTTTCAAGGTTATTAATTGCAGCATCATTTGGAATTATTAACATTGGAAAATAACTTTATATCCAAACAAATAACAAAAAAAGTACTTGTTCAGTTTTACGCTTTGGAGCAATGAAAAATGAATGAGTACAATAACTCTGAACTGATATGGAATGATTGCCTAGATGATGGTTGATTAAGATCGTCATCACTACCCTTGGTGCATGTATGAAGACACAAATGGCGTGACTTTATCTGGTTTGCAACCAGAGAAATGGAAAAACTGAGCTCTATATATGTACTATGACTTGAAATGCAACTCAATAAACTAATTTAAAAAAAAGAATGTATACAATGCTTCCTTCTGTGTATACAAACTGACAAAAAGAGACAGTTTGTTCCTTGGTCTTCACAATTCCACAATCCTTTATTGGATAAGACAGTTTGGGAATTTTTTTTCACTTATTCAATCTCAAAGAAAAAGAAACTTCTAAAAATTGACCTATAAAAAAAGAAAGAAACGTGAGAGAAACTAGCACACGATGAAGCTGGTTATTTTCAAGGTGTAGGAAGACTGTAGTGATGTATGGCAGAATTGACACCTCTCTGAATATACCTTTCTGCCTGTTTTCTCTGTATTTTTCTCTTTCTTTCTTTCTTTGTTTCTTTCTTTCTTTTAAAACAGAGATCGAGCCCAGGGGTGCTTAACCACTGAGCCACCACATCTCCAGCACTCCCCAAAACACACTTCTTTTTTTTAAGACAGGGTTTCCCTAAGTTGCTTATGGCCTCTCTAATTGGCTGAGGCTGGCTTTGAGTTCACCATCCTCCTGCCCCAGCCTCCCAAATAGCTGGGATTACAGGCATGTGCTACCATACCCTGCATGTTTTTGACTTTTAGAAGTTTTCTAATATTCTACATATTCAGAAAAAAAAATGAATCAACAAGGATAAGAAAAGAAAAATGAACAGTAAGAACCTCAAAGCAGTAAAACTGAAAGCAAGCTGAAATAAATGAAATCAAGGGTATTTTAACTGAATTAAAGTTGGGGAAGGAAAAGCACTAAGTCCAGTAAATTATGAACACATGAATTGATTCTGTGTCCTTGGTTGTAGATGGAATATAGAGGGGGAAGAAATAAAAGCACACCTTGAATTCCTTTTGGTATTTTTGTTTTTGTTGTTTTGTTGTTTGTTGGTTTTGTTTTCGGTGTGTGTATGTATTGAAGTTCTGAGTAATTACATAGATAAAGCAATTCTGAAACAATTTTGCATGTATTATAGGGGTGAACATGAAAATTAAATGTTTAAGAGTTACAGATATGGAGTGAGAGAAATTGAAGAAGAGCGCTGTGGTAATGGATTGGAATTAGAGGTATCGGTGTGAACTCAGATTTCTAAGATGTGTATATGTGTGCGCGTGTGTGTGTGCACGCGCATGTATATGTGTGTCTATGAAAACATGTTTTTATTTTCTAGCTCTGTCCACTGGAAGGGGCAAGAAGCACAGGCAATCCAGTAGTAACAAACACAGCTCATGCTGAGAGTGTCTTCTAATACCATTGTCCATTAAAGAGAGCCAGGTCTCCTGGACTCATCCAGGGCTGGAGTATGGAAAACCAATATGAACCTAGAACACGTTTTATCTCAGATAGTTAGGAAATGTCTGAAACCACTGTGGTGGTGTCACAAAGCCATCTTGAAGAAACTCCAATGGCTAAATAAGGGGCATTTTGGAATGAACAAATGTTATATCTACCCTTGGAAAAATAAGATTTCATGAGACCACATCTGTAATCAATCAATAAATAAATGAGGAAGAAAGGATTCTCATATTAAATGTCAAGCTCCAAGTAGTATACACAGAGAGAGTACTGAAGTACAAAACATAGTCCTCTTATAGCCACCACAGTAAAAATCGTTCAAGCAAAAACCATTAATGCATGTTAAACATGGAAAAATAAAATTTCATGAGGATCAGGGTATTTGTCTGACTTAATGTATCCCCATAGATTGCATATTGTTAGGAAAGGAAAAATTAGCAACTGTATGTTAGAAGTTTCTAACAAACATACACTGAAATATTTAAGAGGAAAGAGCTATAATATGTATAACTTATTCTTGAATGGTCCAGAAAAATAACATATGACCAGGTATAGAGAAATAACAACTTCTAACAAACATACACACTGAAATATTTAAGAGGAAAGAGCTATAATATAAATATAAATTTATAAATAGTATAAATTATTCTTGAATGGTCCAGAAAAATAACATATGACCAGGTATAGAGAAAGAATACATTAAGAGGGTGACTAAGTGCTGTTAATAGTAAAACCATGGTGAAAATGGTACACTAAATTAGACACTGAGATACACACACACACACACACACACACAAAATGAGATACTCTTCATGCATTAAAAAGCATGAAATCTTGTCATTTGTGGCAACATGAATGAACTCAGAGGACATTATGATAAGTGAAATAAGTCAGGCACAGAGAGGCCAACACCACAGGATCTGACTCAGATATAAAATCTGAAAAAATAGATCCCCTAGAAGTACAGAGTGGTTACCAGAGGCTGGAGCTGGGGTTAGGAAGGGATTAGGAAACAATCCATCAATAGGGTATTGTTATGGTTTGGATATGAGACGTTCCCTAATAAGCTTATATGACACGTAATACAGCAATGTTCAAAGGTGAAATGATTATGAAAGCAGTAACCTAATCAGTGTATTGATCCATTTAATGGGTTAATAATTTGAAAGGCCTACTCTACTGGGTGGTAACTGCAGGCAGGAAGGGAATGACTGGAGGAGGTAGGTCTCTGGGGACTTCCTTTGGGGACTACAGCTTGTCTCCCTGGATCCTCCCTCTCTCTCTGCTTCCTGACCACCATGAATTGAGCAGCTTTCTGCCATGACATTCTTACTCATCCCTGGCCAGAGCGATGGAGTTGGCTGACCCTGGACTGAACCTCTGAAACTGAAAGCCAAGATAAACTTTCCCTCTGCTAAGTTTTTCGGGGTGGGTATTTTGGTCATAGTGACAAAACATGACTAACCCAGGTATGAAAGTAGAGTTGGATAGTATTCTATCGTGTGGTAGGGTGACTATAATCAGCAATATCATACACTTAATATTGTATATTCAAAATAGCTATAAAAGAGAATTTTGAATACTTTCATCATGAAGAAATGCTAAATATTTGAGGTGATGGATATGTTATTACTCTGATTTGATTATTTCACAATGCACACATGTACCAAAAACAGTGTACTCCACAAATACGTATAATTATTATGTGACAATTAAAAATAAATTTTAAAAATTTGATTCTTCCTCTTAAAAGTAGCTATATATAAGGGGCAATATTCCCTAAATCAGAATTTTCAAAACCAGTCATTTTGTTGTGTTGCTCAGGCAATGGTATCTGCCACTTGGAACTTTTTAGAAATGTAAATTCTCAGGTGCTAACCTTGACCTTCTGAATTAGGATTAGGATCTGGTGATTTCTAGTTTTATAGCTCGTGTATGACTTTGATACATGCTAAACTTTCGGCATAACATTCTAGACTATAACCTAATATTAATAATATAACACATTTTAGGATTGTTAGGATGATTAATTGAGATGTTATGTGGAGATTTTCCAAACTCTAATTAAAAACTCATTGCTAATGGTAGATTATTTTGTGTGACAGAAAATTATATGATGAAATCAATAGAACTTTGAGCTTTTATCAAATTAATCATTTAAGAATTTTTTAAGGTTCTTTCCTTAAATTTTATTTCTCATGCTTAATCCCAGGTCTTGCAAACAGGAGGTGCCTCAGTAGAACTTCATTGATGCTCAGATAATTGCTGTGGAGAAAGCTTATCAGCTCGTCATTATTATCTTGTTTTTGATATAGCCAAACCCGAGAATCTTTAACTTCACCCAAACCAAACAATTTTTCTTTTTCTTTCTTTCTTTCTTTTTTTAGTTTTGACGGTTTAGATTTGATGATTAAAGGTAGAATCCCCGCTCAGGAGTTACAAGTTCAAAGCACTCTCTTTTACTATGTGACCCTGGGCAAATTTACTTCCTATTCTGAGTATTTCAACACCTTTGCTCACACAATAGGGATTGTAATAATAGTATCTATCTCAATGGGATGTTGAGAGTCTTAACTTACACATTCAGAGAATATGTAGAAATGGTCTTGGTGTGTAATAAGCATTCAGCATTATTTCTGTATTCTGATCGCCACCCTTCAACCATCCTTTTTCTTGACCTTGTTTTCTTCTGTTTTTTCTCTTTTTTTCTTCGGTATGGGCACTTTCTTTTCTTGGCATCTACACATCTTCTAATGAAGGTAAAGCAGAAGTCTTAAAATATACATAAAAAGTTTTTGTTGTATTTATTAATGGATAACTAGTCATAAGAAATTACACTGATCTGCATGACTACATGAAGAAATAAATTATTTGAAGAGAGGATTGTGAGTCAAGAGAACTCAGAGGGATTGTCATCAAACTCAGGGAACAGTGTATTATATCATTGAAAATCTCTGTGCCACCTCTCTGCGTGGGATCTTGCCTTTCTCTAATTGATGTGGTACTTTGGCCTTAGTTTTCTCATCTATGAAACTAGGAAACTGACACAAACATTGTGTTAAATCCTGTTCTAGTCTAACTTCTCGGTGCTAAATAAAACTAAAGGTTAAAACCTCTCATCAGTTATATGTGATCTATAGCGTTTGGATCATCTTCAAGCATTTATAATGTAGATGTATACATCATCCAAAGACATAACCATAATACAAACAAAACACAAAATTACACATGATAGGCTAATAAATGTTCACCAATGAATGTTGGTCTTAAAGTTTCAGAACTATGGCTGGAATTAAAATTTCTCAGAGCTGAAATCATTCAGTCTTCAAATGTATTTGAAAGCTTTCACATAACATTAGTCATTAGGAAAGATCTACTCTAACTGGCATAATCAGGCTAAAAGATCTTACTTTAAAACCAGTTTTTTCATTATAACAATACATGTTTACTGTAAATATTTGAAAATATAAAAAATAGTAAAAAGTATGTATGCATTTATTCACTAAATTAGGATGCTATATTAAACATAGTTTTGCTTCCTCTTTAAAGATTCCATAACCATTTTTCTATATTGTTAAATATTCTCCAATATGATGATGAAATAATATTGAAAAATGTAACATTTATTTTAAGAACTAGGCTATAAATTAAGAAAATTATGAAAGAGCAATCATGGCCCTTCTGCAAACACCTGCCTGTAGCAATCCAGTGTGTCTGCACGTGAGTACAAACTTCTAATGGGGACAAGGATCCAATGAAGTCAGCCTGACACTGTGGCGCTGTTGCCTCCCTCCAGCTATTCATCGCATCACATGAGCCATTAGCAGTGGCTGCTGCTTGGAACAGGCACAGTAAAAGGTATATGTACATACAATGTCTGATTATCTTCATGGGAGCTCCCATGTTTTGCTATGAACCATAGAGCTTTCTTTCTTCATGACCTGTCTTTCTTTATCGCCAAGTAATTATATCTTCAGCTGGCATATCTGCCAGTCATTCAAGGCCATCTGCTTTCTGTGCCTGGCAGAAGAGTATGGCTATGTTCTGCCATCCAAATGAAGTTGTTTTCAAATGTCTTTCCATGTCTTTGACTCCTTCCCCTTCCCTAGATGTGATGAGAGACCTAAGGGAATTTGTTAATTGTCCTGCCATTGCCACAGGATGCCTTTAGAAGCATCATGGCAGCTAGAAGCATCTAATGCATAGGGCTGTTCCTGGGTTGGTGTGCCCAATTCTTATAATTGCTCTGCAACTATAATTTCTTGAGAAAAGACCTTGAGATGTTGAAGTTCCAAGTGCCATCAGGTTTTCCTCTGGAGGGACCAAAGCATCTTAACATTCCCAAGAAGTTCTGTGACCATTTTTGAGTAGAGAAAACTTGGACTTTATCTGTACCAGCAATACCCAACCAGATAGCCCTGAGTACCTGGGCAGACAGCCTGTGTTCTTGTAATGTGGGAGCATAGGTGGTCTATCCTCTCTATTACAGATGCACCATCAGTTTGAGTTGCCCTCTCTAGGTGAGGAAAAGACTCAGAAGTTAACATCAGATCGTCAATACAATGCAATATCCATACTGTGTCAGGTTTTGCCCAGCAGGCTAGACTTGACACCATTGTCCCATGACATATGGTTGGGCTATGTAAATATCTTTAGGGAGGAACACTGAAAGTCCATTGTTGCCTTTCTCTGGTGAGGGTATCTTGCTGTGCCGTTTTTTTTTTTTTTTTTTTGGATGCCTTGTGTTTCCTTTGCCCTCTCTTTGTTACATTTTTGATCCACACTGTACTCCTCACTTCCAAATCTTTTTAGTTTCTCCTATACCACCTACAGCCTGTGCTGCTCACAGAACAGGAAGACCCACTAAAGGGCTAAGGATTGAGACCGGAGCTCCATAATATTGCTCTGAAGCATTTGGAGAACTGTCCTTCATTCTTGCTGTGAATGTTGCATTATCAGACCAGTGTGGTTGGATGTATAAATGGCCTGATTCATTTTTAACTCTCTTAGGAGGTCTTACAGTTCTTCCAATCCAAGGGTGCCATGGGCAACTCCCCCATATTGGGCAAGTATTTATAAGCAATATTGGCCAGGACAATAAAAAGATGGCATGGTTTTCATTAACAACTGAAAGTAAATATTGCTGTAGGGTAGGGTGTTGGTGACTGAGGCAATTTTATTCAATACACTCCCTGATGGGACCATGCCTCCAGTACCAGTGTTTCAAAGCCACAGCAGCCATTCTGCTCATCTTCCCTGGCTTTCTGCCTAAACTTGTTCCCAGTTCTATCAATTCAGCACCAGTATAATTTCTCATGGAGACACATGTACCAATCAGAAGGAGGCAGGTCCTCAGTATTCATTCCTACCAGCTCTAGACTGAAACCTAGCCAGTAGGGGACCAGAATCAATTACTGGGAAAGAAAAGTTCTCATTTGGGACAGAAAACATATACTCACATACACATTCTTAACATCCTACAATAAATATAATAAATAAATTACATGGTAGGGTAGAAGATAACATATGCTACGTCAAAGAGAAAAAAAGTAGAGGAGGCACAGTGTGGGAGGCCAATCATAGGGAAGCAGAGAGGATGGACGGAATCTTGAAAGTGTGGTCAGAATAGACTCATCAAAGATGTGACATTTAATCAAAACTGTGAAGCGGCCATTCTGCCTACTTCACATTCTCCCAAGACTTTGTATAGAAGGTCATCATTGGAATTATCAGATA
Source organism: Geosciurus inauris (assembly GCA_004024805.1). NCBI lineage: Eukaryota > Metazoa > Chordata > Mammalia > Rodentia > Sciuridae > Geosciurus > Geosciurus inauris. The sequence continues at coordinate 15,586 of PVHX01022445.1, read as the reverse complement.
AGATCTTAATAGTTCCACATTTAATTGTAAACATTAAACAGTAAAGTTCAGCATAGGCTGAGGCTTTTTTTAAAAAAGAAAGAGACACCTAGGAGGAAGGTCAAGAAATAAAGTTAATAAAAGAACACACTCACCTTTCATTGATAAGCATTTTCTCATTATCGAAATATTTTTGAATCCTATTTTTCCTTTAACTATGTAAGGATTTTCCCATAATTTAAAAGTATTGAATATTTCCATAATGTGTGTATATCCTAATTTACTTAACTATTCTACCTCTGCTGGACATGTAAGTTATTTTTTTGTGTTATAAAATTATAATAAATACTGATCTTCATGGACTCACATATACATGGAAACTGATTTGGAAATGGGATTCCTAAACTATAGTCTTCATCTTTCAAAGGTTTTAAAATATTTTTACTCTCTTTTAAATTTTAGGGTTGCAAATAAAAAGTCTAATATTTTTTCTCATGTTCTTTCTTTTTGAAGTAAAAATTTTAATTACATATGGAAATTTATATTTTCAAAATTTATAGTTGCTAAAATAGACCTCTAGGAGATATATATCTGTATATATCTATATACAAACACATATATACATATACTTTTTTTCAAAAAAATTCTTTTTAAAACTCAGCATTTTATTTTATTTTATTTTATTGGTACTAGGCATTAAACTCAGGGGTACTCGACCACTGAGCCACATCCCCAACCCCATTTTGTGTTTTATGTAGAGACAGGGTCTCAATTGCTTAGTGTCTCACCATTGCTGGGGCTGGCTTTGAACTTCAGATTCTCCTGTCTCGGCCTCTCAAAGTGCTAGGATCACAGGCGTGCTCCACTACACCCAACTAGAACTCAGCATTTTAAATCTGAACATTCAATCATGCTAAGTGAAGCAAGCCAATCCCAAAAAACCAAATGCCGAATGTTCTCTCTGATAAGTGGATGCTGATCCATAATGGCGGGGAGGACACAGGAAGAATGGAGGAACTTTGGTCACAGGAGTGGGAGGGGGAGGGAGCATGGGGACAGTAAAGATGGTGGAATATGATGGACATCATAGCCCTAGCTTTATGTATGACTGCATGTATGCTGTGATTCTACATCACATACAACCAGAGAAATGTTGTAATACAAAGGCACAGAGTTAATATTTCCATTCCAAAAGGGAGAAATAGAGGCATTGAAAGGACTGGGATCAAAGCAAGGCAGAAATCTAGCTGGGCAAACAAGTCCTGCAGCCCCACGTCCAGCATGTGGGGCACATAGCATCAGGATGTTTCCGGTGTAGCTCCACCTCTATTGCTTTGCTGGTTGTAGCTCATATGGCCTCTCTGCTGATTTGTCTCTGCTCAATTCCTGATACTTTCCTCAGCAGACATTCCACATTATTGGCATTTCTTAATCTTGGTGGTCTCCACTGAAGCTTTGGTTTTCTCTTCATATCTCCACATATCATCCTCTCAGGGACAACCTGCAGGGATTGTGAACCTGAGACTGCCTGGTCTCCCAGGCCTTCCTTTGAAATCTCAAGAAGCTCCATGACCCTTTAATTCCATAATCTTGCATTCCTGGAAAACCAGCACCATGTGGTTGTCACCAAGGTCTGCCACGATCTCAAGCAATAGCCAAACTTCCAGGGATCATAGATGCGGCAGTCTTTGAGTACATAGGTGGCTGAGCATGGGGAAGCAACTTCCTAGGCCGCCCTGTGTAAGCAGGGTGTCCCCACTGGTCTCTTTTCAAAGGAATTTGTACTTTTATTTCCTTGAGCCTGAGATGGGTGTGATCTTGCCAATTTCTGAGATCCCTCAAGCTATTTTTCCAATTGTCTCTGGGCAAAATCTTTGGAGGTTCCTTAGTGACTATAATGTCTTTAACCTCACATTCCATAGTCCCAGTTTTACTCATAGTTTAGTGGTCAAACTGCAAATTTTTCAAATCTTTCTGCTTCATTTTCTGCTCCTGATTATCACAATAAACTTGTTGGAAGCCATCAGTAATATCCATGCCATTGCCTGAATGCTATGCTGCCTAGAAATTTCTTCCACCAGATTAAGAAATACAACACCTTTAAATTCAGCCTGCTGAAGTCTCAGGACATGGGTAGAATGTAGACAACTTCTTAGCTAGAGCCTAACATGAGTGTCCTCTAGTCAAGTTACCAATAGTGTCCTCCTTTCCCTCTGAAACCTCATGAGCTCATCCTTTACAGTCCACAATGCTCTCAGCATTCTAGTCTTCTGAGCTCCCACCAGAATCTAAAGCTTTTCAAGCTTGCATGTCTAAACTTTTCAAAATTCCTCCCACAAATTTCAGAAAGCTCTAATAGCTTCTAAACTACATGATCAAGTTATCCAAAGCAATGATCCCATTTATCTGTACCAATTTCTGTTTTAGTCAGAAAATTTCTGTTTTTTGCCACTGTGACCAAAAAGCCCGACAAGAACATTTAGAGGAGGAAAAGTTTATTTGGGGGCTCACAGTTTCAAAGGTCTCACTCCATAGATGGCTGATTCCATTCCTCAGGGCTCAAAGTGAGGCAGAACATCATGGCAGAATTGTGTGGCAGAGCAAAGTGGCTCAAGACATGAAGACCAGGAAGCAAAGAGAGAAAGCTCTCATCACCAGGCCAAAATATAAACCCCAAAGGCACACAAACTTCCTCCTCTTCCATCCACAACCTGCCTGCTTTCAGTTACTCAGTTAATCCTTATCAGGGAATTAAGTCTCTGGTTGGGTTAAGGGTCTCGTAACCCTTTTATTTCACCTCTAAACCTTCTTGCATTGTCTCACACATGAGCTTTTGCCTGTAATACACACACACACACACACACACACACACACACACACACACTTTAATAGAATGTCTGTTAACATCAGTTTCTATTGATGATTTTTCTTTTTCTTACTGGTTTTCTATTGATTGTTTTACTTTTTATTATTTGTTTTTAAGCTCCTTAAATAGTAAGAGATCAGATCTGTTCATTTTATGCATTGCAGATGTATTGACCAGTTAAATGCTTAACATGTTGCATATAGAAAATTTTAATTCTTATTTAGTCAAATTGGTCAATATTTTTTTTATGGTGTCTGAATTGGGGGAATGTTTGGAAAGACTTCCCTGTTTCATAATTATTTGAATGTTATCCTCTCTTGCATCTAATATTTTTATAATTGAACGTTTAAAAAAGTTAAATATTTAATTCATTGTGGAATTGACTTTGATGGAAGAAGGCACCAAAAATGCCTATGCATAGTCCCAACTTAATTCATTAAGTAATGTCATCTCCCCTGCTATTACACTGTTTTATCATAAATCAAATTGTTGTACATTGTTATGTCTGCCTTTAGTTTATATTCTCTTCCATTGAGCCTATATATGCCAATGGCTGATCCAAACTGTTTTTATTATTTTGATATTATAATACATATATATTTAATATCTGTTAAAGCTTGTCCCATTAATTACTTTCATTCCAAAATATATATTCTTATATGTTTGCTTTCCACATAAACTTTAGGATCAAATTGGCTTGAAAGAAAACCGCGTTGGTATTTTTATTGAGATACTTTTGTTTTCAAATTTATAGAATAGTTTAGGGAGCCTTATTATCTCTTAGCTAAGACAAGTACCTCTACTTGTTCCCTTATTTTTTCTCCTTTCTTCATAACATTGAGTACTTGATGATTTTTATTTGCAAGAAAAAAAATTGATTTTTTTTAAGATGAGAGCTTTAGAGTTGGTTCCCTTTGATCTTCCACGTATCTATCTCATTCGCTAATAATTTTGCTTCCAATCTGTATAAAATTTTTTCCTTTCTCTTTTCTAATTGCATAGGCCAGTAACTCCAGAATGTTGTTCAACTATAAGTGATGACTGTACATTCTTGTTTTGTTTTGCTTTCCCTTGCTTTACTGGTATGCTTTACGTATTTAATAATAATTTAATAATTTTATCAGCTTTCAGCAAAGATACCATACGGTTTCTGTACTTTTCCAATTCTGGGTTTTCTTCCCTGTCATTCTTTGTTCAATTAGCTTCAACCCTGAAAATTCCCTTCATTTGTTTAAAGATAAAAAGCAACGTTCTTTATTCATTGCTTATGAAGGGAAAAAATAGTGCTGGGGACAGGCGGTAGCGCAGGGAGAAAAAGAAGTTGGTTAAAAACCATAGCAACCGCCAAGGCAGAGGGTTAGAAAAAGTTCCTTCAGGACCAGGCCGTGTCCACAGTCACTCCACAGAAGGAAGCACAGCATAGTGGGGAGGAGTCGCGCCACCCCGCCCTCTGCCCCGTGTTAGTGCCACCCGCGGAGATGAAACGTGAGCCTGGGTGACCGCCCCCCCTCGCCCCGCCTCCCTTGTGCCAGAGCGCCCTGGGGAGGGACGAAGAGTCCTCAGCCCCCAGCGCGTCGGGTCCTGGCCACCGCGCTCCGGCCCCGAGCCCTGCACCTCCCGCCCAACCCGCCGACCGGCTCTCCTCGGAGGCTCGCTGGGCCATGGCCAGGTCCCCGCTGGGCCCGGCTCTCGGGAGCGCTGCTCTCTCCCTGTGACGGCACTCCATCCTCCCGTGCCCTCCCTGTTCCGCGCGCTCCTTTTGCTCCAGCCTCGGTCTAGTCATTCGTCCTGACGCGCAGTCTCGGGCCACCGGCTTGGATGGACGCCCTGAGGCTGCCCGGGCATCCAGGGGTCTTGCTTCCGAAGTTGGTCCTGCTTTTTGTCTACGCAGGTCAGTGATGGAGGGCAGCGGGAGAAGGTCAGGGGTCTGGGGACTGCGATCAGCTCGTCGCCTGGGCCAACGCTGGCTGGGCAGGACAGAATGGGACCTTTGTAGGAGGCAGAACTGGTGGCGTCCCCGCGGGGCAATAGCCGAAACTAACTCGCTTGAGCCCTCCGCAAGTCCTTTTGTTTTTGTTTTTTCTTTCCTTTAAGTTTTCCTGTTTGCTCCCTCTCCCCTTTTTCTCTCTGCCAAGCAACTTGGAAACAGCAACCCCATACTTTGGGGATTCCACTCTAAGCAGGGCAAAATGTATTAAGGATTCAAGGGGAATCTGGGGTGAGGGAGGGGACTAAGGGGTAATGGAAAAACACTTTCTAAAAGCACCTGAAGCAGAGAGGTACTACTGAATTTTAAAATAATCTAATTTGTTCAATTTTCCATTTTATTATAGGCCCCTTCCATCTCCCAGTTTCTAAATATTTTGTTGTTTTTTTTTTCTTTAAGAAATAAAAAACCTACACTTTGCTTTTATTCTTTAGGAGATTCACAAGTATTGAAGGCTAGACAATTGGATGCTCTGACTTAAACGGCTTTTGAGAGGCACGAATTCACCCAGTCTACTGTGTTTTCTTTTATGTGGTTAGGCATGTCTACGTGAAGGGCATCTCATTTTCCTCCTTTCATTTACTCTTAGTGAGAATTGCTAATAACTAATGAAGCAAAGTGAGTTTTCTTGTTTTGTGATTGATACAGAGCCCTATAATGCCCCTTCATTAGTTATTCAAGTAGAAAGTTGATTACACGTGTGGTCATTGCATTTGTCTGGTTCACAAAACAGCACCAGGAAAAAGCAAAGTTCTTTGTAAAATGTTTTTTGTGTTTATAAGTTCCTATGACAAAAAATCACAGGCTTACCCATGAGCTTGCAATGTTATGTATATGAATAACACTGCAGTTTACTTTTTGAGACTTACAAAAATACTGCAGCTGAAATGAAGATGCTCTTCTACTTTTTTACCTGAGTATCAAGGGAATTGAATTTCTTATCCAACTTTGACAGAAAGGAGTCAGAATAACTTAAATAGAAATTTTTGATCTGTTTATTAAAATGTGAAACAGGTATTTTATTGCGGGGGGAAATGCTGAATGTCTAATATAGAAATTCATAAAAGTAGAAAAGTCTCTTCCTATGAAAAGAATCCAACATTTTAATCAGATTGCAACATTCCTTTTACTTAACTCCTATAAAGCTTTCCATATTTGATGGAGTATCAATTGCATTCATGTTAGTTTTATGTAAAAAAATCTCTTTATTAGTTCATTTGAAGCAATGATGATTCTTTCTTTCTCCTCTGCTTATCAAAAGAAAATAAAAATAGAAAAATAATAAACAAATGAAATTTGCTTAATCCTTACTTGCCCTTACTCAACCACTCCAGTGAACCAAGTTTTTCTTATTTGTGTGTGAACTGAAAGTTTCTACTTTGCACCCCTGTCCTTCTTTTCCTCCAGTTCTCTCAGAGAGAGGTCCCCAGGGCTCAGGAAGCCAGCAGGGTTGGTCCCCTCTGCAAGGTTGGTTCCTATGGATAGCTTTCACTCTTTCTGTTTCTCTGCTTCTCAGTTCCTACCTAGTAAGCTGCAAAGTAATTACAAGCCAATGCTAGGTTGTCTTAGTGTTTTTCAAAGAAATGTTTAGTTAATGAGTTCTTTGGTGTTGATTCCTGAACTTATTTTGGAGGCCTTTTTAAAGTTGCCCTATTTATTGGAAAATAAGCAGAGAGAGCATACCCTGAGTTTTTTCTGGGCAAGATCGTCAAAGAATAGAGAAGCCCCAGACAAAAGGAAATGGGGTAGGGCATATAGTGTGAACAAAGGCACAAACAATGAGCTGGGTATATGCAATGATGGATAACTCAGTTTGGTTGGAACTAAGATATAAAATTAGAAGTGTCTGTTGGGACTAGATACCAGAACATCACAGAAATACAAATAGTTCAGACAATGTGGTAAATGAATTGCCAGTTTCATGGGACAAAAACCTAAGTACATAAACCACCTGTCTTCTGAATTATTTTCTGCAAAACTAATGGATTAAAATCCACATTCCATTTGGTTTTGCAAATAACAGCAAAGTTTCTATACCTGAAGTATCATGGTTTACCCTCAGGTCACTTTTGGAAAGAGATCCAATGTAGTGTTTATATTATTGTCCAACTCCCACTTCAGGCTACAAAGACAGGATTTGGTCAAGGTTTTACCTTCTGGGCTACAGCCAGTGCCTTCTGTCTCCTCCCTTTCCTTCCTTTCTTGTCCTTAGCTATAGTTTGCAAATGCCATTCGCAAGCAAGTGCTTCAAGCCAGATATGGCTTTTCCTGTACTGCACATTCCTTAAGGAGGGGTGCTGGATGAGTAGGGAAACCTTCTTCCACATCATGCCTTTAATTAAAAAACCTTTCAAGAAAGTTTGAACTGGATAATATTCAAGGATATTAACTTGGATATTAGAAATAATATTATTTATCTTCTAAGGACAATTGGAAGTTTCCATTCTTTCACAAGTGAAAAAATGACCCTGTACAGTTCAGAGTCTGATCTTCATAAAATTATCCTCAAAGCAGCCAGAGAAAGCAATTAACATAACAAAATAAGCTTTGGAAAGGTCATGATTGGGACTGTATTTGCCATACTATTGAATTTGCCCTTTACAGTAGTAGCTTAATTCTGAGAAATAGACAAGAGTACTGGAAAATGCCATAAAAATAACAGACAATGTGTGACATGATCTAGATGTTTCCTGCAGGTATAGTCTAGTTTCTTGGCTACAAGGTTTTGGGCTTGGTTTCCTGTAATGTTGGTTCAAAATATTTCGATAACACAATGTTCTTATGATAGTAGTAATTGGAGTGCAATGGTAGGAATTGAATCTTTGATATTCATGGAGAGTTTTAGAGGGTTTCATTGTCCTGAGCATCATTCAAAAGGCACCTGTGAAGTTACTTACATATTGATATCTTCCTCTGACAAAATGGTGAGGACTTGGCTGTCTCACGATTTTAGTGCCTTTAAGAACATGAAGCAATGTATCGCTGCTAAGTCCAGATACAGCTGACAAGTCTAAAATTTTGAACAACTTGAACTGCCCTAAAAAATGAGAGCTGCAGAAAGCTCATTGAGAAAATTATAAAATAAGTAGCCTCAAAAAGTGTGACACCTTTTGCAAAAAATAGTAACTGTCAATACATTAGCTTCTCCCTTAGATCTAAATAATTCATGTTTTCTCTCTTTGAAATTTAAGAGTGGATTTCAGTAGAGTTACTGAAAACCTCAAGGTTCATGTTTATTAATCTATAATGTAGAACTAAAATTGAGGGAAAGATAATATGAACGTTCTCACTTGTTCCACAAAAGCTATGCATCATTAATGAAAGCAGATGAGCTTTGGGACCTTCTGAACACATCCCTTTGTAAAGAACTATTTTAGCAAAGAGGGGATTTAAAACCAGTCTAAATTTTCTTTTCTAGATAAATCAATACAGAGATGTATAGACACAAATATAATATTTTGCATTTTAAATATTATAACTGGTAAAACACCAAAAACTTTATGTAATAATTTATGTTATCTTCAGGGACTGAGTTGAAAAGAGCTTATTTGGTGATTCTTGAACATATAACTTAAATTATCAGACTATTTAATGTTTTCCTGATTATACACCTGAAATTCACACCTCCATTATAATTTATATTACTGATTCTAACTCAGTGATAACCTTAAACTGTTGGACATAAATCACTTAGGTAGAATAAAGAATTTCAAAAACTAGTGCAATTTGTATTAATATTTCTGGTATAATTTTATTTATTGAAAAAATAGCAATTTGGTTTTGTTGACTCCCAAAACACCCTTTCCCACTTTACACTTAATGTTCCATAGCTTATGAATTCTTCCCTGTGATATTAAACTGTTAATTATTCACAAAGTAATTATCTGTGTGTACTCTTTCTACAACTAACTCATCACCTTCCAAGTCATTTGTGTTGCTGTATGTATGCGATCTGTAAGTATGAAGGTAAAAATGGTTGTTAAAGTAAAAGCATACAACGTATTGTTATGACAGTCATACATTAGTTTTAAATTATCACTCTTTTGGTATTATCCATTTTAAAAACACTTTCCATTAATTGAGGTTGATAATGTAACACCCTAAAACCAGCAAACCAGCAATTAAAAACTATTGTAAAAACTCTGTTGACAAACTGAATGACTGACTAGTTGACTCATTTGTTTATTTCTCCCTTTATTATCTCAGTTAACCAACACCCTCTGCGAGTGACTGTGTTTGGTGCAGGAGATTCAAGAATGGTCTTGGCCTTTGCTAGCTTGGAGTGTGATTGTGAAGAAAGGCTAGTTTAGACTCTTGCAAATGTTTTGGAAGCATGGCAAAGAAGATTCAAGTGTACTAAAAAGTGATTGTCAACCTACTAAAATATGAATATGATTTTACAACTCTAACTGCTCTTGTGTTTTTTTGTTTTGCAGAGGATTGTCTTGCTCAGTGTGGCAAAGACTGTAACTCATACTGCTGCGATGGGACCACGCCGTACTGTTGCTCCTACTATGCCTATATTGGGAACATTCTTTCGTGAGTATTGGTCAAATTTGGCAATATCAATGTTGTTGGGTTATGTTTTCAAACAGTACTAAATTATAGGTATGGGCTAAAAAAATATAAGATTGGTTGCTTATTTTAGTACTGGGGGATTGAACCCAGGTGCACTTTACCACTGAGCTACACCCCAGCCCTTTTTAAAAATCTTTTAAATTTATTAATATATTTTTTGTGGTACTAGGGATTAAACACAGGGGTGCTCTACTACTGAGCTACATACCCAGCCCCTTTTTAATTTTTTTGAAATACGATCTCCCTGTGTTACTGGGGATCTTGCTAAGTTGCTGAAGCTAGTCTTCAACTTGCCATCCTCCTGCCTCAGCCTCCCAAGTTGCTAGGATTCCAAGCATGCACCACCACAACTGGCCCGTGTGGGAAGTTTTGGTGTGATGGGGAAATTTCAAATCATGTTGTGGTATAGGTTATATAACTATACAAAAGTCAGTACTTGGGATTATTCATTTACAGCTGATACATTTTATTGTAAAGCTACCTCAAAATGGTAGATCAGAAACATAATAAATATGATTGGTTATTAGCATAAAATTTTTACTGGAAATATTAAGCATTCATCATTACCTAGTATGTTGTTTTATTTGACAAATGGGCAAGTTAGTGTAAGTTGCCTTGATTAGCAAAGAGTTAAAAATTATTGTTACTTCTTAATTTTGTAAACTACAGTAATGTTTTAAATAGATCTAATATAGTTGATAATTTTTAAATGTTGTCAATAACATGTTTTTGTCTGCTGTGATGAAGGATTTATAAGTTGACATTTGTTATTTAATTATGGCTGGTTTATTTTGCCATCCAAGTATTACTTTATCTAATGCATCTAGTAGATATCAGGGGAAAAGAGAGATTATGAATAAAAAGCAGTTGAGATACAAAATATCAATTCTCCACACAATGCTCAGAAAACAACTTCAGGAACCAAGTTTAGAGGCCAAGATAGGGTATGGGTAAATAGTGTAAAATAATAAATAATCAAACCACAAACACAGAAACACATACACACAAAATGAAAATAGGTGCCTGCAGGATGTGTTAAGTATTTCCCCATAACAAATTAAGAATGCATTTTAGAGCTGTTCCCAAACAAAGGGAAATGAAGAAAAAGGGCCTGCCTTCAGGGTTGAACATTAGGAAGAGTGTGCACCTGTCTGTCCTCTGCACATGCAGCTGAGAAAAAGAAGGTAGAGAATTAGAAATTAAAAATTTTCTCAAGTCAGAATCCCATGGCTTTCAGATGGTAGTGATCTGGCTGCTGTCCTCTTGTTTTGCTTTTCAAGTGAATGTTGGAATGATTTCTGTTCCCAGTCTGCTTAACTCATGCCTTGTGAAGACCAAGTGGAAATGGGAAATATTAGGCACTAAGTCACCTTGCCCAGCTACTTTAGGAACATGTCATTGAGCAGGCTTGTAACACATCGTCCATTTCCTGAGAATAGAAAACCTGGCACAACAGAAACTTTCTAGAATGAGCACTGGGGCTGATATTAGAGATCATAGCCATTTGAATGTGCCTTAAAAGAAAGTCATAATTTGGGATACTCTTGAAAACTATGGGCAAATGTCAGGCCAAAATAAAAATGATATGTGGAATTTAAGTATTCTTTGAAATGAAAATAAAGTCTAAATGAAATATTTGAATTTTCTCTCATGGAAGACTTGGAAGGAAAAGAGTTAAGCCCATCTTCTACCTTAGACAACTGTCAGAATGATTTTTACATGAGTTTATCAGCTCATATGTACCTATTTAATGATGTTTACCATTGTATATCATTGCACAGAATTTAAAGTAATTTAGAATTCCTTATTAATAAATTGGAAATTTTTTTTTGATACTGGAGATTGAACTCAGGGACACTTGGCCACTGAGATACATCCCCAACCCTATTTTGTGTTTTATGTAAAGACAGGGTCTCACTGAGTTGCTCAGAGCCTTGCATTGCTGATGCTGGCTTTGAACTCGCAATTCTCCTGTCTCAGCCTCCCTAAGTGCTGGGATTACAGGCTTGCGTGGAAATTTATTTTTGAGTAATCTCCATGTGCAAGATGGTACGGTTCCAGGTGGAACTGGCAGATAATACAGATTTGGGGAACTTGGGGTCAGAGGGATTCTGGGATTGTTTGGTCTTATCTCCTGTCTCATCTCTCTGTCCACTAACTACATTGTGGTGTGCATAGTGCCCCTGTTTCTCACTTCATAGCTACCTGCACTCTCATAAATATGCATAGAACATGTAATTACTTATTAATCAGAGTGTTTTAAAAATTTAAATTTACAGATGTGCTTTATGTGTCATTTACATTTGCAATCGAATCCACACTCTTTTGATCCATGCTCGAGATCTCTAATTTCACCTTTTGATTAAAGTAAATCATTAGTTGCACTCATATATTTATTTGGGTTATTAGGACCATGTTCTCATTACGTTTGGGGAAAAAATAATTGTGTTTTGGAAGGGAAAATAAACACAGATGGCATTATATTTCAGGCAGTTAAAAATTGAACTTTCGTTCAAAATAGAAACCATTGACTATATCCCTTGCTAAACAATTCCTAGCCAAAAAAAGAGAGAGAGAGAGAGACTTTAAAGTGTTTTTCCCCACTGGATAAAGAAGAATACATTTTCAGGATTTCCAGTTATTGTTTAACATTTGAAAAGCGTCCTTAACTCCACCCAAAGCTTTATTTTAGTTTTTTGGGGTTTTTTTGTGTTTTTTTTAAGTTGTGAGAGGGTGGGAGAGGTGAATTAGTAAGAAAAAATCAATTCTAAGAATACTTACAAAAGTCTCTTTCAGGCACAATATTTTCAAATATTGCCATTTTAGAACTCATAAACTATGTTCCCCCTCTTTCAAGCATCCAGGCACATTCTTGGTAAAAAATCAGTTTAATGATCTTAACAGAAAGTTAAATTTTTGTGGTTGTCAGAAACGTAATAAGGGAAAAACAAACAATAACACAATAAAATGTGAGATGTTAAATGAGTCATTTTATAATTTGCTTTATTTTTCATTTATTTTCAAAGTAAAAACGTTGGCTAAGTTTTAATAGAGCTAAAAAGAGTAGAGGATATAATTTGGCACATTCTGGACTGTTCCTGAGTTGGTAAAGTTAGGTCCATGTGACTCCTGTTGCTGAAGCCACCCTGTAACCAACCTAGTTGTAAGAGTTGAAGAGAGATTCAACCCTTAATTCTGTTGACTTCGTCTGCTTTCACTCTTTTGCAAACTAATAATTAAGATTCATTTTTAAGGAAATTATAACAGCTGATTTCCATTATTTTTTTCATTGAAAAGTTTTATGTTACTCAGTTGCCCCCTTCTTTTCAAAAATTTTCTATGCCAAACATGAGTTACTTTGGGCAAATAAATTCAGGATTCTCATTCCAATTTTGTTTCTTATTTCACCCAGGAATCTTAAGATTTACTTCTGTCTCATGAAAAACTTTCAAAATTACACTTAAAAAATAGAATATCTATGTTTGGTCCTTACAGTCACAGATACTGACTTCCATATAGGAGAATAATGTTATCTTCCAGAATTTAAGAGTGATTTTTATACTCATTGACATATACTATTTAATCAAGTAATTATTTATAAATGCACATAGAGTGCCTGTTACCATGGCATAGCTCGACAAGGTCCTGGGGTCCAAAGATGAATAAATGATGCATCTTGACTTCTAAGACCTTGAAATCTAATAACAGAGTGTAGCTGAGTAATCATCGAGGTAATCCATGAAGGCTTACAGAAGGATTAGAGAGAAAACAACCCAGTCTGTGTGTGTGTGTGTGTGTGTGTGTGTGTGTGTATTTAGAATGAGTTGTTTAGAGAAGCTTCATAAAAGGCACTTGATCAGAGTTTTGAAGGAAGAGTTAGATATTTATGTAAATGGACAGTGAAAGAAGGGAAGCGTATTCCAGACAGAGAGGCTCCTGCATACAAAGGCATAGATAGAAGGAAGGAAATGATCAGTTGGGGAAAAAAACCCATGTTGTTCAACATAGCTAGAGGGGGGAGGTTAAATTCTGACTATAACATGAGAATGACTAGGTCAGATACGAGATAATACTGTTATTGGCCATTCCCACCAAAACTCCAAAGAAATAATTCAATATTTTTCTGGTAAAACTAGTCATCTGGTTTATGCAGGAAGCGTGCATTCGTAGATACCACTTAAGACCCTAGACAAAGATGAGCAGCCTCCAAATGAAGATTGTTTTTATTTACTCCATAGATGAAAAAGTTTAGAATGCAAACTTTGACGTGTTCGATTATTTGGAAGATTTTATGGCAAATGGGCACTTTGTAACTATTTCTTAAGTTTAAGAGATTTTTGACCAGAAGGACAGCTACTTGAAGATCAGAAGTATTGGTATGCTTAAAAATGAGAATTTGGGCCAAGTTGAGAAATAAACAATTTACCAGTAGATTGATTCTCAAACATTCATTCAGCAACTCTTCTCCATGAAAGTTGAAATACTCTGTGATGAATATGGAAAAGGACATTTACATTTTTGCTGCTGATGACATTTAATTGACATTTCCTGGAGAGTGCACCTACAGTAAAGACATGGTGTATGGAGTACTCTTTAAAACTGGTAGAATTCAAGGAAAGAAATGGTGCAACTGAGTGGCTAATTACTATTACCCAGTGGGACAAATTAAAAACAGGACTGTCCTGTAAATTAAGGTATTCTACCATGGGAGTAAGAGAATAATTGAATAATATTAAATAGGAACTAAAATTTGACTGGTTCGGACACAGTGAACCAGATGACAAGATACATGATTTAATTCACTAACTCAGAAATAGGTTTTTGCTTTTCTAATCTGCTATTGTAAAATGCTGATCTGTCTAAGGATTCTTCAGAGCACCATCTGGTCATCATAAAAATCCCCACAGGGGGAAAAAAATCAGGAGGAATAACTAATAATGGAGATCCTGGTGGGATTAAGTTTCTTTTCTTCTCAATGAAATGTGAAAGATCTATTACCCACAGTTTTGCAAAGACAGCTAATAAATATCACAACTGTGATTTTAGAGCCAGTTGCATGAAAGCAAAACTGGATTAAAAGATAAAGGTTTCATATTTTCAAATGGCACTTGAGGTCTGTGATCATTAACTGAGTGTTCTGAATTAAACACAGGAGGGTACTAAAACACTGACAGAAACAATGCATTTTAACAGACATTTGGCATTCATTAAAGACATTTAAATTAAAATAATTTTAGTCTTGGATATGGGAAAAATTCTGAAAAGTACATACTGAGTGAATCAAAGTTTGTGAGGTCTTATTTGTTGTTTTAATAATGACACAAAGATAAGTTAATAATATAATGTTTACAAAAATATGAACTTGATTTAAAATGATCAGCAACATGTTTGATATGAGAAGGTCAGGGGCTGGGGATGTAGCTCAGTGGTAGAGCACCACTCTAGCACAAGCAAGGACCTGGGTTAGATCCCCAACACCTCAAACACAAACAAAAAGAAGGTCAGTGGTTCTCAGGAGACACAAAATTATATCTTATGGGTTATTTTCAGTAAGAACAAATATAAATGTGTAGCGTCAAAAACTTTTCTCCATCAAATTTATAGTGCATCCTAATTGCCTTGGTAAATTTAGGGTAATTGTCAGAATTTTAATTTGGTCTTAGAATGGAATAAATGTAATGTGTAGAACATATTCTTAGCAGTTTATTTCTACAAATATATACAGAAATGTTCAGTGACCTATACCAGCCATGGAAGGACACAGCACGAATCAAACATGATTGCTGCCAGTGAGTTGCCTAGAAGCTACTGACCTCTAAGCAGACAGCTTAACTGCTATGGAAAACACAGAATGCAGTAGAATCAGTGAGAAGGAGCTTTATCTTCAATATTAGGATGCTATAAAGTCTTCTAGGAGAAGAGTGATTTTAAGATCCAACATTTAAAATGTTTTTATTAAATTAATTTTATTTAATTTAAAATGTTTTAAGAGATATTTTAAAAAACAAAACAAAAAAATAAAACCCTACTTGACTTTGAACACCATACTCAGTGGTATGACAGTGAAACCCTTCCCTTTAAAGATAGCAATAGGACAAGCCAGTGTCTTTCACCACTGCCCTTCATTGTAGTACTGAAAACCTGGGCTGGTGCGATTAACAGGACAAGTATAAAGA
>PVHX01022444.1:0-27671 GCA_004024805.1 Geosciurus inauris | reverse complement strand
AAAAAAAAATCAATAAATTAATTAATTAAAAAAATAAAGAATAGAAAGCCTGAAGCTATTAGGAATGACCTCTTTTTACCTAATTAAAAATCCTAGTTTCAGACAACTGAACTTCACAGTAGTTTTGAACTCTGACTCCATGAGTCTCACCACCAGTTCATAAGAGTCCATTCTGTGCAACTCTTCCTAACTTCATGTTTAGTAATGTCATGTTGATAGCTTGAAATCCAACTTAGTTGAAATACTTGAAGCACAGAAATCAGTAAACTTTGGGCTAGGTATGTGGCTTAGTGGTAGAGGCCCTGGGTTCCATCCCTAGCCCTGCCCGAAAACAAAGTTTCAAAGAAAAAGAAAGTTCCTCCATTTCTCCAATGCTCCCTACTCCCATCCCCTTTATGTATCAGCATCCATTAATCAGAGAGAACATTCTTACTTGAAATGCATTTAAAAAATAAATAAAAGAATAAAAGAAAAAGAAATAATCAAACATTCCAAAATAGAACATTATTTCCCTGGAGAGCTAATTGGTAAACATTTTTACCGGTATACCATTGCTGATAAGATGTTGTTTCTGATGATTGCTCCATAATGTAATAGAAAGCATGGGCTCAGAACTCAGACTAGCTAAGATACCTGAAATACTAAATATAAAGCACCCAGCACAATGCAAGGCATATACTAGATATCTTACAAATCCATAATAATTATAATATTGCATTAGTTATTGTTCTTTCTGATTTGTTGAGAGCACAGTTGTGACAGGAGGAACTACACTGACTCCACCTTTTGTACTAGCTGGCAAGGGATTCTGACTTCACAGTTTGCCCTCTTCAAATGTTTTTATATACTGCTACAAAAAGTGATCTTTATAGAAGACATGTCAATCCCTGCCTAAAAATTACAATAGATCTCTATTAATTTCAGATAAAAATTCAAATTTCTTAGCAAGACCATTTATTGCTTATCCCTTCCTCATATCAGTCTCCAATTTATATCACATCCTAAGTTCTAGGTATATTAAACAACTTGTCCCTCCCTCAAAATGTCATCCCAGTTCTTCCAACCCCATTCCTCTATTTCGCCTGGATTCCTTATCCAAACCCAATTTGCTTGCAGTCTGTTTTAAGTGATCTTCCTAAAATACTGTCATTTGGCATCTCCACTATAAAATATGTGTTTTCTTTTTTCATTATCTTTGGAGTTAATAAAACTAGACTAAATACAGTGGTGTTATTAACCCTAGAGAAACAGAAAAGCTAACAAGATTTAAGTGAAAAAATGGCATAAATTGTTGATAAAATAGGCTAGAATACAAACTTAAAACAGATAAGCAAGAGAGCAAAGGCCTAAATGTGGACAGGCAAATGCTTAGACTGATGAGAGTACAGGAAGGAAAGAGAGTAAAGAAAGAAAAATAATTTTAATTTAGTATTAGGCAGCTGCCATCTGAGAAAGCTATTTTGGGAATGCTAGCCATAGAGAGATGATGTATAAAATTAGACAAAGTCTGAAGCAGTATAAATGTTGACACTATCTCAAGACACTAAATATTGAACTGTTTTCTCCTTGTCTACTGCTTTTTTGTGAGATTCCTTAGTGAGACAGTCCATGGTTAAGAGGAGCTTTAAATGGATTAATGCATTCTCCTCCTCCTCACCTTATTCTTCTCCTTTATCTTCTTCACCAAACTACTAAACACTTATTCTTTGTTAGGTGCCACTGAACATCACTTTATCTGGGTTATTTTAGCTCATATTGTCAATAACTCTATGAAGGCATTATAATCGCCTCTAAAATGCAGATGAAGAAGTGAGGCAGAGATAAGTTAAGGTAGCACATTTAGGAAGAGGTGGAGGTAACATTCACTTAAACCCCAAGTCAACCATGACTTGATACTATCTGTCTGCACAGCTTTTGAAACATAATCTGACTACACATGTGATGCATAGTTCTTCCAAAAATATCAAACAATGTGCAAAAGGGTGAAGAAGTAGATGAAAATTCCAACTCTGACAGTCCATCAGAATACTATTAGCACAGAATAAAACTTCATTCTAAAAGTTTTATGTGTATACATATGGAAAGTTATCTAAATTATTTCTGTATAATTCATATATATAAACAGATACTAAATATAAAATATATTTATATAATTCACATACATGTAAATAGATATCTAATATAGTGACAAAATATACTATAGCATCAAACATTATATATTGTTTTGCTACATGCCTTTTCACTTACTAATACATATGACTGCATAGGAGTTCAGTTTATCATAATTTATACCATAATTTATTCAAATCAAGCCTTAGAAACAGCTGTTTGTCACATTGCATTGCAATTTTATATATGTGGCCTTTTCTTAGGGCTAATTCTTGAAAATGGAGAATTCTAGAGGTATTTTTTTTGTTTTCAAAATATGTATTTTAATAGATTCCTAACATTGAGTACAGTACCAAATGGATGGATAAATATTTAAATGAATTGATAGAAAAATGGATGCAACAGTATGGGTGGTGGAGTATAGAAGTGAACACTTGATTACTGTAAAGACATTGATTTTTATTGCCACAGTCATTTGAAAAGAGTAATAAAAGCCTGAACTATGATATCAAGCATCCAAAAAAGCTGGGTGTGGTGGTGTACACCTATAATCCCAGTGGCTAGGGAGGCTGAAGCAGGAGGATCACAAGTTCAAAGCCAGCCTCAGGAACTTAGTGAGGCACTAAGCAATTCAGTGAGTCTCTGTCTCTAATAAAATATAAAAAAGGCCTGGGGCCGTGGCTCAGTGGTTAAGTGCTCCTGGATTCAATCCCCAGTACTAAAACAAACAAACATTCAAAAAACAACAACAAAATACAAATAAGAGGAGGTGATGAGTCGAGGAATCTTGAATGTCTGGTTGTTTTGCTTTTCAAAACATATTTATCTCAATTTTTAATAACTTGGCTCTAAACAGTTTACTGGATCCCTGTGGGCTCTTGACTTTTACATTTTGTATTCCAAATTTTGTCTAACTATTGTGTTTTGTCAGAATTTCATTTGTGAAACTGAGTAATTATATTAGTTATTCTTTGACTTCCCTTCCCACCATGATTCTGAATTTAATTGTGTGGTGACTCACCAATGTTGAGTCCTGCAGGAATTTCCATTCATCATCAAGCACAAAGTCTCTCATAGGGTCTTGAAATAATTGTGATAGAGAAAGTATTTTGTTTGCTTGAATGAAAACTTCACTTCATTCCTTATTCCAATGAGATGTTTTATGACTGACAAATAACAACAACAACAATTTATTGAGTGTCTACAATGTCAGGAACAACCAATAAATGATATAAACAAGCTATTTTGAAAAATAATTTAATCCTCACAACAATAAGGAAGCTAATAAAGAGACAAAGTGGGCAAGGCAGATTATTAAATCAATTCAATCTGACTCTAAAGGTTTTACTTCCCTTTCCCACTAGGAAATATTCCTTTAAAACCTCCTTTTATAACCACCAGATTCAAATCTATAGTTTTCCCAACTTAATTTAACATTTTGAGCTCAGTTACATTTCTCAGTTTGGGTAAATTATAAAGTGTTTAATGTGAGACAAGACATTAAAAGGTTTTTATTTATATTGGTCTTACTCATTATGTAGGTTCACCATACTCCTGCTGGCCCAAAAGGAGGCCTACTTCTGTACCATGTTTGGACAAATATGTGATATGTGCTGGTATATGAGCATATTGACATTTAAACATCCCTCTCTTCTGTCCCTTGTCTTCTTTTAGGCTGATTTGGGATTAATCCACAGTGTTGATAGTTGAACCTTGCAAAGGTATTCCTAATTCCCTTGCTTCAATCCACATCTGAGACATAAATTTTATTTAGTTTTTACTGTGTAAAACAGTATTGTATCCACAGCCTCTTCCATTTCTGCAGTCCTCCTGCATAGTAGGTGAATCCTTTGTGCTTCCTAAGGAGACCACACCCTTTTTGGATTCTTATTTGTGTGTCACCCCACCTTGAATATCTTTTATCCACAACTGTATCTCTTTGATGAATGCCTGTTTCAACATACTTAATATTTTCAAACTATTTTATCCTCAGGAAACATTCTTTGACACTTTTAAGTAGAGTTGAATGCCTAAAAGAACACACTTCCACTTGATTTTAGACTTCAGTTTGCAAAACTCACTTCTAAAAAATACTACATCACCTCTAGGACTGAATGAATCCCCAAGCAGTCAAGTCTCCTTGCCACTCTAGGGCAATGATTTTTTACCAGCTGTATCCCTCTGAAGGAGTACGACACTGCCAAAAACCTCAGAAGCCATGAAGGACAGAGACAATGGCATTAAAGTGCTAAAATAAAAAGACTGTTAACTAAGAGCCCTATAATTGGCAAATCTAACTACAAGAATGAAGGAGAAATTAAAGCATTCCAAGACAAACAAAAACTGAGAGAATTTGTGACTAATAAAATGGCTGTACAGGAAATACTAATAAGAGTCATTTAGATTGAAAGAACATGAGGCAGTAACTCAAATCCACATGAGGAAATATAGGGCATAGGTAAAAGTAACTACATTTGTAGATATAAAAGACAGTATAATTATATTTTTGCAAGCTTTTTCCTAACCTATATGACTTAAAATACAATTGCATAAAGCAATAATTATAAATTGATGAGCTCATAAGGTTTAATAAATATAACAATTTGTGTAAGACATAATGTACAATGAAATATAGTTTATATGGAAATAATAGCACAAAAGGGAACAAGGATCAAACTTCTATTGGAACAACAAAGTTAGTATAGTTTGAACTAGATTCTTTCAAACTATAATGGCAATTTTAATCCCTAGAGTAACCACTAAGAAAATAACTCAACAATAATTTACTGCTAATGGCTAGACCATATCAATCTGGCAAATAAAAAAAAAGATTGTTTACTATAATTGAAAGAAGAAAGAAAATCATTTTTATACGTAATTTCTCATAAAGATATGGCTATAATCCTGTAAATGAATAGGGTAGCATATACAGAAAAGAAAAACACCCAGTTTGGAAAAATGTTAGTTTAGTAAAATGAATCAAAAACCATAATATAGTACCAAAATGTCATGGATTCTATTTCCTGGACCTGTTCTTTTGTTTAAGCATATAGCTTCATTCATGATCAACAGTTTTCTTCCATTTTCTGGTGGCTACAAATTATCTTTTAGTCTTGAATATACATTTGTATTATACAAAGATATTATTTGACTCTGATGATTTTATCTCTTTTTAAAGTATTTTTGAAGATTAATCAGATAGAATATTGAGCCACACATGAGTTAGACTGATAGCATTAATATGCATATAAACTTTTAACATAAAAATATAATAGCTGGACCTAAAAGAAAATACACATCGATTACAGCTATGTAAAAGTACATATTAGCAAAATATAAATGTGAATTCAGAGGATTAAATACATTATACATATATGAATATACCACAGTGAATTTCACCTTTATGTATATCTGTAAATCACCCATTAAAAAAATAAATAACAGGGGCTGAGTTTGTGGCTCAGTGGCAGAGCGCTTGCCTCGCACGTGTGAGGCACTGGGTTCAATCCTCAGCACCACATAAAAATAAATAAACAAAATAAAGACACTGTGTCCATGTATAACTAAAAAATATTTAAAATAAATAAATAAATAAATAACAGCCTGGCGCGGTGGCACACACCTGTAATCCCATTGGCTGGGAGGCTAAGGAAGGAGGATCATGAGTTCAAAGCCAGCCTCAGCAACAGCGAAGCACTAAGCAACTCAGTGAGACCCTGTCTCTAAATAAAATACAAAAATGGGCTGAAATGTCACTCAGTGGTTGAGTGTCCCTGAGTTCAGTCCCTGGTACCTAAATAAATAAACAAATGAGTGAATAAATGGAATACCACTAGAGTAGAGGAAGGTGGAACAGGAAGAGGGAGAAGGGGAGGAACAAAGGAAGCACTGAAGACTGAAATGGAACAAATTATATTCCACGTATATAGGATTATGTCAAATGAACCCTACTATTATGTATAACTATAATGCAAAAATAAAAGCATTAAAAATACACATTGAGAGAACACAACTCATTCAATTATCTTAAAAACACAGTAAAATTGGATTGGTATATGAAGGAAAAAGTCATTAGGGGAAAAAGGGAAAAGATGTGCAGAAACACTTATGTTTCTTGAAAGAAGTCTATATTCCAGGGATGTTGTCACATTTGTATTTTTTAAAAATTTTTTTTAGTTGTCAATGGACTTTATTTATTTATATGTGGTGCCCAGAATCAAACCCAGTGCCTCACACATTAGGCAAGCGCTCTACCATTGAGCTACAACCCCAGCCCCACATTTGTATTTTTAAGAAATGACAATGGATAAAAGAAAAAAGTAGAAAAGTCCTGTAGAAGTAGTTGCCTTGTCTGTTGGCTAGTGTGTTATCCAGATGACAGATTATTAAAACCTGATCAGAACAGGTACAAATAGGTTATAAAGAAGGGGATAAACTGAGGAGAAATTATGAAAGAGTAGAGATGATAGGATTGAATTATTTCATGTGGATGACTTCTCTGGAGGAAAGTTTAGATTCTTTCAACAAATATTTATTGAATATTGACTAAACAGCAAACACTGTTCCAGGCTATGAGGATACAATGGAGAACAGAACAGAAAATGTATCAACCTGCATAGAGTTCATTTTGTAGTGAGGAGAATGAGGGAGATAGAAGCTAAGGATTAAACCAAGTTTTCTGTCTTGGGAGACTATCTCTAACAAGAGTCAAAATGGAAGAGCCTATTAGGAATAAAGATAATGAACTTAATAATATGTATGTTGGGTTTTTGGTTCCAGGAAGATTTACAACTGCATTTGCTCATACAGGACTGAGATAGATCTCCCATAGACAGTCAGGTAAAAGACCCTGGAAAAGTACAGGAGGGGAAGGGGACATCGTGCCAACATGAAAGGACAGGATGTCTGAAAGACATCCTTTGAATCACTATTCCTTGTTAGCATTAACCACAGTGCCTTCTTCTGACCTAGAATACTTGTTTCTGTTCCTCACAGCTACAACCACAGCAGCCCTTATTTAGTTATTCCTTGTCCTTACCCTAGCAATGGCCAACCACAAGCAGACCCCTACCAGAAATGCTTCCTCTTTCTAACAGATGTGTCAAATAATACTATGTGAGACCCATCCTCTTAATTATGTAAACTGTGTGCTTGTGACTGGTTTATTAAGCTCAGAGCTTGAAGAGCTTGATTGGTCCATGCTAGCATCCCTCCCTCACCATTCATGTGAGCTAGGCCACCAACTATACCTTTAAAAATTCCTAGAAAACAGACACCCATTGGCATCTCTCTTGAGGTCCCTCCCCTTCAGGAGCTTTGCTTTCTTTCTTTCTATTACTCTAATTAATCCTGTTACTTTGCTCTCACCCTTGTTTTGGTAGATTTCATTCCTCAAATTCACACGATGAAGAACCCAATTGCCTAGATCAGTGTTACAACATCTTAGAGAACAGATGGTTACAGATAAAAGTGAGGATTCTTATAGGTACCTTTGGTGGTAGACCCCATGAATGTGAAATATTTAAATGATGTCCTTTATTTTCTCTCTGATTTAACAAATCATTCACTTAAAGGAAAGAAATCCTGTAGAATGTTGCAAAGTTGTGGCACAGCCAGCGCCAGGCAAGTGGAAGGCAGTTGTTAATGGTCAAATGAAATCCTTGTTAAGTAATATTGAAGAGCCAGAAAAGACAGGCAATCATGAGTTTAATAGTGCTGATCAGCAATTATGTGTTTTTATTCCTTAACAACTCTTGGCAGTGCTGGGACAAAAGCCAAGAAAGTAAATATTTAAAGTTATGATTACTATAGTGGTAAGGTTTTGGAGGACACAAGTAAGGAGGAATTAAAGAATTGAACAAAAATTATAAATACTAGCTAAACAGGTTTTAAGAGGATACATGCAAAATCCAGATTGAATAAATCGCTTAAAACCAACAATGTGATGGAAGTCTTGCAAAACTGAGATCAAGAGGTTAAAAATTTCCGTGGTGTTGAAAAAGATTACAAAGTTGTTTGAAAGTGCTAAAAATGAAAAATATATTAACAGGATAAAGTTTCATTATTAACAGAAAATAGTTATTGACAATATTTCTTTAATCATCATATCACAATAGTTAAGAACAGGGCTTCTAGAGTTAAGGATTTGAATCTGATTTCTTCCCCTTATTATTAGCTGTGTGACCTTGTAACTTCTCTGATCAATGTGCATAGTCGATAAACATTCATTGTAAGTATTACCTAACTGGATATTGACAAAGAATCAAAACTTAAAGATCAATCACTTTGCAATAAAAATCATGAAGTCTTGTGTTCAAGGTCTAATGGTGGTTATTTCTGGGTTATTTTTTATGTAATAGAAGAGTGTATTTTTTTGATCTCTTGATTTGTCTTCCATATTTATGATTATAGGTTTCCCTCATATTAAGTAATTAATGCTGCTTATGTTCTCAGAGAGGGAGCTCACTGTGGTTATTTTTACATGGAAAAAATTTATTTTGCACTGGAGCATTTTTCCTGAGTAATTCTTAAGAAGTAACCAGCCAAACTCAGTCTCTTAACAACAGGCCCAAGATAATTGGCAGTGACGTTATAAACTGTTTATAAGTAACGTTCAGTAAGAGTTAGCAGACAATTGGGTAATTTCAGCCCATTTAAAAAAATTGTTTTAATTTATTTTTCTTATTGGTGGTTAATTTCCAATATAGTCCTTAAACTGATTTCTTAATATTAAAAACAAACACTAGTGTTAAATTCTCTGATTTATATCAGCTAGATTTGTTGAATACCACCAATATGCCTGGCACACTCACATACATTATTCTCTTGAAATCTTAGCATTCCCATTTTATTAAAGTATAAAATGAGGATTAAATAGCTTTTTTTTTTTTTTTTAGTTTAAGATTTGAATCCAACCTTCATGGTTCAACTACAGTACTCTTTGAAATAAAATTTGGTAATATGTAATATACCATACTACTCTGAAAACCTAAGAAAACATTTATCAATATATTTAAACAAGTGTCACCAAAATAACCTACTTTTCTTAAATTACTTTCTCTAATAAAATGGTAACATTCCCTTCCAGAATAGACACAGAATGTCAGAAGTTCACAGTAGCATGTACATTTCCTTGAGTGTATTTTTACTGCAATGGCTCCAACACAAACATTCCAGTCAGAGAAGATGCTTTGAAGAGAAGAGAAAAAGTGGGACAGTATTTTATCACATTTCTAGGTCAAAGGAAAATGAGGGAGTGAATATTATTTGAATTCCTGGGGAAAGCAAAATCTAGGGTTTGCAAGTCATCTCTAGAGAACTTTTAGTTCTCCAATTTGAATATGGTTTTAAGTATTGGATGCTCTATAGCTAAGCTATCCAGTATGGTAGCTGCATGTGACTACTGAGCACTTAATGTGTGGCTAGTCAGAATTGAAATATGCTGTTAGTATAAAATGCATACTTGGTTTTGAAACTTACTATGAAAATATCATAGAATACCCCAATATACTTTATTTTTATTAAATGTTGAAATAAGATTTTAGATATACTGGGTTAAATGAAATAAATATTGTAAGGTAAAAAACAGCCCTTTTGTACTCAGTTTTAGCATCCTTTCCCTAAAAGCCTAAAGCAGCTCCTGCCCCAGGCGGTTCCTCTCCGGAATCTTCCACCAGGGAGAACAAAGCCTGGCCGCTCAGGTTACCACATCAAAGAAGACCACCACTGCTTATCTGCCCCGCCAGTTTTAAAGTGACCAATCCATAGCTTGCCACGCGTTTGGTAGTGGGCCCTATAAATTCCCTGTCCTATGTCCCTTCTGCTCTTTTTCTTTTTCCTCCTTCTTCCTCCTGGGCGCCCATCCCCCCTGAATAAAAGATGTCCTGACTGTATGAGGTGTCCTCGTGTATGGCTGGCGGATACCCTAACAAACATTAATATTATATTTACTTGTTTAATTTTTTTAATGTGGCTACTAGAAAATCTAAATTTATATATGTGCTTGCTTATGTGATTTATATTTATATTGCATATTGTATAATTCTGCTCTATAGAAATTTATGGCCATTATTATGGTGGACATAAATATTCTAGCCTTCTCTTAACACTTGGTAGCATGCTAGATCATTACCTAAATAAGATTAGGTATAGCTGAATAAGAAATCTACTAGCATTCTATTTGAGGTTGCCCTATAAATTATGCATTATTTTTTCTGCTTTCACAATTTTTTCTATGTCTTTAGTTTTCTAAAGTTTAAATACTATGAACTTTGGTGTGAATTTCCTTGGATTTATCCCATTTACAGTTTGATGATTTTTTTTTCTTTTCTTTTCTTTTCTTTTTTTTTGTTTCTCTCTCTCTTTCACACTGAGTCAAACCCCAGCCATTTTTTTCTTTTCTTTTCGTTTCAAATTTTGAGACAGGGTCTTGCCATGTTGCTCAGGGCCTGCCTCACTAAGTTGCTGAGGCTGACTTTGAACTCACAATCCTCCTGCCTCAGCTTCCAGAACCACTGGGATTACAGGCATTCACCACTGTGCCTGGCAAATGACAACTGCCTATCTAAAATTGGGTCATGGAGACTTTGAAGTTATTTCTTTATGATATTATAGACTATTTTGACTCTAATTGCATTATCTTACTAAAAGTCCAGTTGCTGAGATAACAATGGATATAATTTTCAACTAGTGAAAATAGTGAATTTTGTTTCAACTTTCAAAACTATTTTACCTAAAATTTTTTAATTATTACCTATTTTACTAAATCATAAATTTACTCAATCTGTGATTGAGTAAATCACTAAGTGATTGAGTAAATCACTCAATCTGTGATTGAGTAAATTTATTTTCAATAATATATACAGCATATACCTGAAGCCGACAACTGATGGTGAAATATATTTCCTAAGGTTGACATGGGACAACCTCACGCATTAGAATACAAACTTAATAAAGAGCAGAATAATCCAGCAGGAGAAAAAAGAAGATATTTTAACATTTCAAATATATTGAAGTTTCCCAAACATATGGAACCAAATTAGTCACATTGTATATTTAAAGTTTCTGGCTATTCTTAATTGGTGAACTTACTATATATATTTTTTGAAATAAATAAAACATGCACTGATAAGAATTGAAGTCCACACACAAAATTGTACGTCTTTGAGAGTTTGGTTTCTTTTCCTTATTTATTTTCTCACTTTAGAAGAAAAAATATTAATTCTCCAAATTTAGAAAATATGATCTTCCTTTTGCATGTCTACCAATCCTAAGCAATTTTAATTTGCAGAACACTTGGCTAGTCCAGCAGATATTTGAATCACTCTTTAAATATTATTCTAGGTTCATAATTTTAGATGCAAAGGATGTGAGTGCAAATTTCCCCAATCCTGCCATTACAAAATGTTTTCATATTGCTAAACCTTAGCAAAAAGGTACCATTCAATTGTGGTGTTAACTGCTTTACACATTTAAACTCAATGATTTAATTAAATTCAATCCTGCTAATGACCCTGTTATATGAATCAACCCTAGGAAAATAATTGGAGGAGGTCGGCATACTTACTTTTCTCTACTCTTCTTTTGCTTTCCATTCCTTTTCAGCACCCCCTCAACATCAACCCAAGGGACCACTGTTCTCTTAATGTTTTATTATAGTATAATGGAAAAAGCACTGGACCAGAGGCTGGAGTCTTAGGGATTAGTTCTGGATTTGTGCTTAACTAGGTATTTGAGCCCTTACTGAGTCTCAATTTTATTATCTGTAAAATGAAGGGCTTGGACTATATGATATTTTATTTTCCTTCTAATCTTAAATTTCCTTCTAATATTAAAATTTTACAACAATAGTTTAAGAAAGCAATAAAAACCAAGCTAAATTATACTGTTATTCTTTAATGTACTACACTTTCAAAAATATTTTCCATGAAAATAGGCTTGGAAAAGGCCAGATTTATGATAAAGAATTACTTATGTCATGATATAATTTTAGACAATGTTATTTGTATGATTGTTTTGGGTTATAGTAACTCTCACAGCTAATACATTGCATACTGCTGCCTCCATCTAAGTGAAATTATATGATTAGTCATGCAAAATGTTAGAAACATGTGGGCTGGAAACCCATGGGTTCTTTGCCAGTGCTGAGTGTTATCACACATGCTTGTGTTGAGCTAATAAAAATGGGCCTCACCCTGCTTTCCATTAGCCACATACCTCTTCTCTTCTCTTTCACATGTAGTATTCCAAGTATGAGCAGGTTCTATCCATGAGCCCTTACGTCACTCTATTCCATATGCATAATCTAGATACTTCATTTTCTAACACATTGCCTTAGGATTTTCCATGAAGTAATGAAATCAAGGATTCTTCCATCTTTGACAAAAAATAAATAAGTTTGCTGTCATTAGAGGATATCCTTTAATGACAGCAAACTTATTTTCCACAACACATTATTCAATTATGATTAAAAACAGATGCAAGAGCAAAAAAAAATCCAAATAAATGTACCTTTGAAGGAATTCTATAGAATATAGACTGTATAGATGGGATTTATAACTAATGTACATGATTCTGTGTATTATTACTTAAACAGAATTGAACATATCAGAATTCATATCTTCATTCTTGGATGCAAATACATTCTAAATAAAAACAAATTGAAAATCAAGTTTTCCAACAAGTTTATCTGGTATGTAGAGCTGACCTTATTTAATCTAGGAGCTACCACAGGGATTGACCTTATTTAAACTGGGAGCTATCACAGCTGAAATTCTTACCTTTTAAATGTAAATATAAAATGCTAATCACAATATATAAGCAATTACTACTGTCTGGTGCAGTTACTTTTTTTAAGTGCACTCCATTTTGCAGATGGTGAGAGCTCTACTAACACATCTATTGTTAGTGTGAAATTCAAGCGATCATCTGTGTAGGTGGTTGTGTGGGAGCACTGCTAAGATTTACAAGGATTTTCTCCCACAGTAGCAATCCACATTGAACAGCGAGCCATATGAAAAAGTATTCTGTTCTTCTGGCATTTTTAATCATTCACTTAATTTGTTATAATGTAAAAATTGTCAGTAAATGCTTTCCACCTTCCACTCAGATATTATCTTCATATTTTAAAAAGTATTTTCTTTTTGTGATGTTTTCAATTGTGTATCTATTGAGGAAAATAGCTCATAATTTATCAAAGATAGAAATTCATTGAAGAATTTGGTAATTACATTCAGGTTTTCAGCTATACAATTAAAAATTCTTAAGAGTTTGCATCAATAATCATATACTTGTACTTAAAAGTTGGAGAAGTTCTTTAAGAGACTTGTCTGTTTGATAATTTTTCAATATAAATATGTAGCAGCAAGAAATGTAGAATTTTTCTAAATCTTATTCTTTTGATTCTTAATATATTTGCCCTTATGAAATATTAATTATGTCAGGAGAAAGAAGAATCATATATTAAGGCCACATATTTTTAAGTATGTATTACAAAATTCCTGTAGTTATTAAACCATAATAGACACAAGAAATTTGATGAACTCTGCCTTTCTGCTATGCAAGACTCAAGTACCATATTGGCTAATTCAACTATATTCCCTAGACCTAAAGTGGTAATGGGTGGTGATACATAGCTATCACCAAGACTTCCTAACACCACCACATTCCCATCTGGACTATGCATGGTTCTTTGCTTTTCCCGTTAAGACTATAAATTCTTCAATATTTTTCCAGTGCATTGTTTAGTGACCCAACTGTTTTTAGTTGCTTCTAGCAAAAAAAAAAAAATATGCGGCTGGGAAATAGTATTAAATGAATGTATTGATTTGATCTGATGGGAAGGGTCTACAGAAATTCATCATATCCTTTTTGTTATACTAAATGATTTATATTTTTGTTACAGTGAAAGATACCAAGTATAATCTTGAAATAATTTGCTAAATGCCTCAATATTGGGTCTTCAACAAGAGATGCTCTGACAGATTGATCTGATTTACGTTTGGCAATTTTGTTCACTTTTTAAAATTGAGATCCTTGCAAATTAGACAAGATTCTTTCCTACTCTTTATATTTTTTACATTTTTATTTTTTTATCCCTCAACAGCTGTACATTTTTTAGAGTTCTTTTAAAATTTATTTTTAAAAATTTGTTCTTTTTAGTTATACATGACAGTAGAATGTATTTTTACATACGTTACATACATAGAGTATAGCTTCCCATTCTTGTGGTTGTACATGATGTGGAGTTACACTGGTCATGTATTGATATATAAACATAGGAAAGCTATGTCCAATTTATTCCACTGTCTTTCCCATTCCCATCCCCTTCCCTTCTCCTCATTTCCCCCATCCAATCCAGTGAAGCTCCATGCCCCCACCCCACCTATTGTGAGTCAGCATCTACATAACAGAGAGGACATTCAGTCTTTGGTTTTGGGGACTAGTTTATATTACTTAGCATGATAATCTCCAGTTCTATCCATTTACTGCCAAATGCAATATTTCCATTCTTTTTTATGGCTGAGTAATATTCCATTGTATATATGTACCACACTTTATATATGTACCACATTTTCATTGACTTTGGAATGCAGTATACATTTTTTATCCTTTCATCTGTTGAAGAGCACCTAGGTTGGTTTCATAGCTTAGCTACTCTGAATTGAGATGCTATGATCGTTGAAGTGGCCACGTCTTTACGGTATGCTCTTTACAGTATGCTGATTTTAAGTCCTTTGGGTATCTCAGCATCTGTACTTAACAACACTTCTGAAATTTAAAGTTTTTTTAAATCTTCTGACTTTATCTTGGCTTCTCATTTGTTTATGGTGACCTTCCCATTGTGACCTTTAGCAAATTTAATATTTACATTTTTGGTTCTCTTTTTCCTATTGTTCCAAGAATTCAGTTAATGTATGTGAAGTACTTAGAATGGTATAGAGCTCATGAAAAATGCTTTATTAATGGAAGAAACTGATACTATTATTATCATCGCTGTTATTTTTATTCTACAGTGAAACCATATGTCATTATTTCTCTTTCCTTTTGTATTACTTTCCTCTACCATGTATTTTTTTATTTAGGCTATTGTGTTTCTGAAAATATTCTCTTTGTAGAAGTTGAAGAAATGATTTGCAGTCACGCATCTACATGACTCAGTTTCACAGAAATAATCTAAGGAGGAAAAAAACAAACCAATCTAATGAACAAAAACTTCTCCCAAACTAAAATAATAATGAAGTGTGACAAAGCAAAACTGAATGAAGACTTTAACATAGATTTATATGTAAACGATATCCATATTGTTTTTCTTTAAAACTCAGATACACTAATGCATTGGGAAATGGACATTTAAGATTGTAACCAAGAAAATACTAAAATTGAAACTAAAAATCCAGTGATTTCACCTTTTTTTCTTAGGATGACTCAGAGTTTGAAACTTCGCTGAAAAACTTTATGCAATTTTTGTTGATTTATAAAGGTTTGATTTTAACAATACAAAATAATCTATATATGAACTATGCCTTAATTTAATGACTTAAATTTTGAATTCACCTAATTTTACATCTAAAAGGAGTCTGAATAAAATTCCAACACAAATAAGCAATTAAAAATTAATGTTAAAATAATTATAAATAATAATACATAAAATAGATAAATCATAGTCTCTTCTTTATTTGGGCATTTAAATTATTGAGGAAGTGGCAACTTTATGATTCCTAGTGAAAAACTTGAAGACAAAATAGGTCTTAAAATAGCCAGGTATTCCATATTAATATAATTGAAGCAGCACTAGCTATGTCTCCTTTCCAGGTCACTTCGGAAGTGATCCCTCAATTCAACAGCCTAGTTTATATCATCGCTAAAAATAACAGCATAACACTTTCTCCCTAAAGTCGATTTAGGGAACAAATGTACTGTAATAATTATAGCCATTATTTGTGGCAATTTTCCTGAGCTCTGAAATGAATGCAAATATTTAGGAACAGGGATCATCAAATCATCCTAGAAAACTATTTGACACTTTGACTTTGGGATGCAGTATATACTTTTAAAAAAAATTAGTTTTGTGTAGAATGGAAAACAGTGTAAGTAAGGGATCCTTTTCTAAGCTTTACAATTGTAAGAAAAGGATTGAAAAGCTGCACAATATAGGAAAAATCTAATATATGCATTTTATCAGATCAAATCATACTCTAGTGTTCATCAATGAAAACAAAAAGTAGATATTTGGATGCTAACAGGGGAAGCAGTCAGTCTCTTGAAAACATGACTATAAAAATATCATCTAATAAGAAATCCTGGGAAGTAATAAAAAACTGTGTAAATATTGGAATTATATGCATAAAAATTTAAAAATGTTATCTACTTACTAAGTTCAGGTGAAAAAAGAAAAAGGAAATAGACATGAGTTGTTCAGTGTTTGCTTTTAGCACAGAAATGTGCCTAATGTTTTGGAATAAATCAAAATGTGTACCATGAGTAAACATTATGGACAGTAAGAGTCTTTTGGACAACACTATACCTTCATGTGGAAAAGTTCAGAGATCTCTTACAAATAATGCCAATGCTTTATGATCTCATAAGTATAGCTTTATTTTTTACCAAAAAGCTAAAGTCTTTTATCAATTCTACTTTTAAGGAATTTGTCAGCAATATTATTTGATGCCCTTTATAACTGTGAATTAATGTAGTCCTTCTCATTGTTTATCTCTAGTTTCTTTGCAGGCTACTGATTTCTCTATCATTGTTTTCTGATATCTCCACAAGTAGGGACCTAGCCTGTACCATGTAATACAGATTGAGACATTTGCCAAAATCTAGGAAATAGCTCAGTTGGCACTTATTGTGCCACCATCTTTAAAAAGAAAAAGTCCTATATCAACAACAAGTCCAGGATCAAAACAAATCTTAGATCACAAACATTTCTCACAATGGGAAAGACTAGTAAGAAAAAAATAGTATTAATTAATATTATGCTTTTACTCTCATAGTTGCTCAACTAAGACTTTTTACTATTGAAGGTATTAGGGCACAAAATATATTTTCTCTTTATCATGATAGGAAAATATTAGGTATTAAATCAAATAGTGACCCAAATTCTAACCTTGCCTTTACATTGTCTCAAATAAGTTAAATTTGAGAGAATCAACTGAAGTATAATAGTCGGGGGAGCTACTTTAAAAACAGACATATTAATACCACACAATTAGGTGTTATGCAATCAGTTTTCCCAACACAAAATCAAATTTCTGCCCATCAACATCTTCCAGAGTCCATCTTCTCTGAGGACTAGGCTTCTCTTTCTGTTCAACACAAGTCAATAGTTAGATTTTACTTTCTTCATGAACAGGAATGTTTAAAGTGTATTACAAATATATTTGATTTTGAAATCACTACAAAATTTTCTGAGATATAGTCTTTCTATCTACTATTTCTTTCTGAAGTATATGCTACTTCCTACATTCTCTCAATCAAACTGAATTTACTTTGATGAAACCAGCCTAATTCTATCTTAAGATTGAAAGCCATTTCAACAAGAGGTCATAAAGGTTTATTTTTTGTTTTACTTGCTTGGACCATGTTTGGCTTTGATTAGGTAACTGCCCTCCTTAAAATCTAAATGGTGCCCCCATGCTGGAACCTGAGTTTATTCCCTTATGTAAAGATGATAAGCTATGTAAATCATTGATTTGCTATCTGCTTCTGCATTGCATTTGCCAGAACCCTGTCAGTTGTAAATTCCTAAGATACCTACCTTTATAATTTTCTGTGTTATAAAATCCTCCCTGCTCTTGGATAAAGCTGCTGCCCACACTGTTTGAAGGGGACAGCCACTGTGCAGCTAATTTGTGTGCACAATATAAGCTTGCTTAATTTGATTTAAAATTCAAGTCAGTGGTCCTTTGCATCGTGGGTTCAACACCATTAATAAAAGGAGGAATTAAGGAAGAAATGAAAGTAAAAGAGGAGGACAAAAAGACTCACTTTTAGCTCCCTGGATAAAAGGAGTGAAGATGGAAGACAAATAAGACTTAGTGAATTAGAAGAGAAAAGAAGAGGTCAGTGGATTCTGCAATGTTGGTAATACTCTGGTCATTTGGGGAAAAGAACACTGAAAGGTCATGGAGTAAATTTGACTTCAGGGACTTAAAGAAACAGGTCTTAGTTCCTCGCTCTATTGCTTGGCTTTGTTTGCCTCTGCAATGGTCTCATTCTCTGGCATGTTTTCTCATCATGGTAACCCAAAGCTGTTCCAAATGAAAATCCTACTCACTTACCAAATGCTTTGGAGAAGAGCACCCTTTTCCCCCCAATAGTTCAACCTAAACTTTCAAGGTTACATATGGCCAAGTCAACTTGTGACTAAGTCAATCACTTTGATGAATGATTTGAAAATGCTAATAAGCCAGGCTTGCATCTCATATGTATACTTGGAGCTGGGAATTGATGGTATTACCCTCTCCCGTCATTCAAAAAAGAAAGGAAAAAAAAAACACACAATATGATGAAGCAGATGGAGGGAAAATCCCCAATGAAAAATCAGGATGCTATATTTAGAAGTGGAAATGGAATATGAATGAGAAAATAGCAGATACCCTTTATACTCCCCCAAACTATATATTTCAGTAAAAGACATGATTCTTTAACTGATCAAGTCAGAAACATAACGGTCTTTTTTTATTCTTATGTTTTATTCACCTAGTAAATCAATCCATCTAAAAATGCTCTCTATTCTATTTCCAGCATTTATATCAAATTTGACTAAGACTTTCCTAGTTTAGATGACCATCTTTTTCCTGGAATCTTGCCACAATGTCCTATATCTGAGATTGCTCCTTCCATCCCTTAAAATACATTCTCCTTTTAATAGTATGAACATTTTTTAAACATAAATCCAACTGTGTCATCCCCTTGCTTAAAACCCTCCCATGGCTTCCCTTTACACTGTAGATCCCTATGTGGTCTAGTTCTTTCCAAATTGTAGGCATCAATGCATATGCTGTTTTTATTACAACCCGAACTTACTATACCCCAGCTACACTGGCCATTTTGAGGTTCCTTGAATGTGCATCCCTTTCCTACAATCTTTGCATTTGTTTCCTCTACTTGACTTTTTTTCCTTGTCTGTAGCAGGTTCTTTTCATCCCTAAGGCCTCAGATTAAAGGTCAACTCTACAGAAATGCCTTCTCTAAAAGCCCTATATAAAGAAAATATCCAGTCTTTATCACATGTGCCTGTATTTACTAGACAACATAGATGAAAAGAGATTATCTTGTTTGTGCTGTTTTTACCTCCTTATTATTGATCTTTACCTACTGGAATATAAGGCCTCAGGTAGGAAACTTGATTGTCTTTTTCTCATTGAATCCCCAGGCAAAAACCTGGACCTATTCCAGAGTAAGTCTTCAGAAAGAATTTGATGAATAGGCACATTATTAAATGAATGTAAGAACTATTGTTAACTGATACTTTTGTATTTTGTAGGCCAGCCATCTATCAAAATAGATTGATTTTCTTCAACATTAATTTTGAAGAGTGAGTTAAGGAAAAATTGAACTGAGAACTCCAAATGTGTGACTTTGTGATACAGGTGGCCCAGCAATTAATTATAAAATAAAGGGCATTTCCCCATAAGTTTTATAATCAAATATTCAGAGTAAATCAGAGGACTATGATTCTATTAATCCACTATTTATTCAACAGGAGATAAAATAGGATTATAGGAATCAGGACTATAAATTATTGAAACTGACTGCCACAAAAAGGATGACATTAAGGATCTTCAAGGGAGATTTATCTGGTGGCGTTTCAAGAATGAGATAATGTTTGGAAGAGATTAGATTTTGTTGCAAACTGCTTTACTATCTAGCTAGTAGAAAATTATGAAATGATGCAATCCACTACTTCAGTAAAGTTGGAATGCTTTTGAATATGCTCTTGCTAGAGGGTCAAGTGTAAGAGTTAAGTACTGAGCAATTAACCTAAGCGAAATAACCTTGACACAAATTAGGGATCAGTTGAATATGCCCTCAATTATAAACTTCTTCTGATAAAATTGGGGTCAGTACCAAGGCAAAAATTATTTTGTATTTAGAAGAGCATCCCAGAACATAGAAAACATCAAAGTAGAGAGTGTAGCTTCCATAATTATTTCTAAAAGAGAAGACTGTGTTATTGTGGAATATTAATGAAGGTATATCTTGTATATCTGGTTAAGTTCTTCCTTATTTCTGAACAAGCAAGCAATCAAATAAATGACAACACAACAAAAGATTTGAGGTAGATGATTCTAGTATACTTGTTATCAATGAAACTGAAATTTATGACTATTAGATTTTATGAGCAAGAAACTACACAAAACAGAGAAGCAAAATACAAAACTTGTATGTGGAACTAAGACCATTTTACAATTTTTCTTGATTTCATTGAGAAATTCACTTTTTCATCCATAAAATACATTTAATTAAATGGCTAGGATTTGCAGGCACTGTACTAAACACAAAAGATGATGATTGGAATAATGATGTGATTTCTACTCTCAAGATCATTTAATCTGCTGTGGAAAAAAAGTGTGTGTGTGCCGGGCGTGGTGGCTCACGCTTGTAATCCCAGTACTTAGGGAGGCTGAAACAGGAGAATCACGAGTTCAAAAGCCAGCCTCAGCAATGGCGAGGCGCTAAGCAACTCAGTGAGACCCTGTCTCTACATAAAAAAAAAAAACACAAAATAGGGCTGGGGATGTGGCCTAGTGGTCGAGTGCCCTGAGTTAAATCTCCAGTACCAAAAAAAAAAAAAATGTAAAGAAATGTGTGTGTGTGTATGTGTGTATACATATGTATATATGTGTGTATGTGGGTGTATGCAAATAATTACAAATGAATAACATCCAAGTTTATAGTGGAGTTAAGGAGACTTTTTTTCTGGGTATTTTGAAGGACAATGCAGAGAAGTTTTGCTATGTAGATGGAGCTTATCTTCAGGCATTTTAGAAAGGAACAATGAATAGAAAGAGAAACTCATATTCAAAATCATGAATGCAAGAGAAAACATGGCATTTTGGCACACAATAGAGAATATATACTCATTTGATCATTGAACCAATATTTATGGAACAATTACTATGTGCCAGGAACTATCGGATGGTCCACTGATAAAGTGGATATATTTTAGACTTGAGGCATCATTAGCCAGTCATCTCACTGGGTCTTGATGACACAATGGAAGTGGAGAAAAGGCCAAAGGGAAATGAAAGATGAACTCACTCACTGCTAACCTGTACACATTTCATAGTACCACTTTATTTTTCTAAATGTATGGTGTAAACATAATACTCATTTCCTCTTGAATGTTGCCTTCCCTACTCCATTCATTAAATAATTATCTTTGCTTTTAGATCTGTCAAGTTCCTGAGCAAGAATATTTTCTGTTCATTCTCACCTATTTGAATAGTCTTATTTTTTAGAAAAAATCTGAGACAAAATTTCTTAGCTTCTTAATAGCGCTAACAAATTATAATGGTATAAATATATAAAACTCTGCTTAAATATGATATCAGACAGTGCTACTCAAAGTGTAGAGATTGGGAACTTTATTTTTCATGGTTCAAATAAAGTACAGAAATTGAGACTAGATCTTTAGAAACTGTCATAGCAATATGACAGATGAATTTTATGATTGTATAATCTAACAATAATTTAAGCATGGACTTGTTGATTGTGTGCTTCTTTTGCATCAATTGAGTATTATTCTATTAAAAATTATCCATCTCTGAAGAATGTGAGGAATGATATTTAAAATCTGAATGACTGTCCTGGAGTTGTAGCTCAGTGGTAGAGCACTTGCCTACCACATGTGAGGCACTGGGTTCAATCCTCAGCACCACATAAAAATAAATAAATAAGGGTATTGTGTCCAACTACAACTTTAAAAAGTATTTAAAAAAAAAGACCAGAGAAACAAAAAACACCAATGTTTTATTGGGCATAATGTGTAAAGCACTGATACAGGGCACCTTGTCGATACTTAGAATGGGGTGATCACTTACTGCCACACTTCTAAGACTCATATAAAATTATGATTTTCTTATGGAAGTACATAAGAAGTACATATGTTACAACAAATCATGGCTAAATACATACTATATGTATCTATCCATTTTCTCTTCCTTAATTAGTGTTGACTTTAAGCATATTCTCTGTAAACATTCAATTTTCTAAAATTACCTATATACTTAAAGCATAATATTAAAAGTATTACTGTTTCAGAAAAAATATTTTCAGGATTTAAAGCCATATTTTAGAGCATTGATAATTATGTTTGTACTGAACAGAATATGTCTTGTTTTTAACTTTGTTTTTCTATTTTTGTGCATGCTTATATGGTTGCCAAAATAAGACATAAAATAAATTAAGACAAGAGTGTCATAAATGTTATTTTGAAGGTCCTGCATTTCCTCATATTGTATGGAAACAAGGAAAA
The DNA here is from genome assembly GCA_004024805.1 of Geosciurus inauris. Classification (NCBI taxonomy): domain Eukaryota; kingdom Metazoa; phylum Chordata; class Mammalia; order Rodentia; family Sciuridae; genus Geosciurus; species Geosciurus inauris. The sequence goes on along the minus strand of PVHX01022444.1, from coordinate 5,080 downwards.
CACCTTTAGCTTAGCTTTTAAAGGGCATGATTATCAGATTGAGGTTGTAAGACTTGCGTGGTTTCAGGCTTAAAGCACATGGGAAAACTTGTCAACAGGAAAATGATGCAGAGAGATGACGGTGCAGCACACATTTAGAATCTACACAGGAATGGTCCTGCTTTGGTTTGCAGTGCTGATTTTAGGTGATAGCCACTCAACATAAGTGCACAGTTAAAATAATGGACTGAAGTGCAGAGGTTAAATCCACATAAGTATTATTAGTACCTAAACACTTCAGAAATGCATCTCTATTTGGTTTTTCATAAAACAGCCCCACAGCTCAGCTATCCCAAGGAATGTCTAAAAAAGGATCATACAGAAATAAAGGCTTAATTATAGTTTATGGGATATAAATGAAAAAATTGAAAACACCAGAAAATAATTGCTAAAGACAGTAATCACAAACAAGCAAGTATTTAACATTGATAAACAATATTTTTTAAACTTTTTAATAGATTGATGTTTGACCTTTAATGTATGCAAGAATCATCTAGTCAAATTAAGCCTCTGAGATTCAGATGCAGTGATGTGGAGTGAATCTGTAATTCCATATTTTGAACAAGTGCCAGAGATGGGACAGGGACTAGAAACACCATAAATTTAACATCCAGGAAACACAGCAACATAGGCCTCCATGTTACTACAAGCTGACCTGACATTCATTGGTATGCTTATATCTGAACCAATATTATAATTGTAAGCACTTAAGTTTTAATAGTAAATATTTATATCTGGTAGTGTAATATCTTCAATTTTGTAGTTTTTCAAGTTAATATTCACTGTTTTAGTCATATATATAGAGAGATATATACTATATATATATATACACACACATATATATTCATATAGATATTATATATATACACATATATAGATGTAGTCAATTTCCACAAACAAAATCTAGCTGATATTAGAATTGCATTAAATTTATAGATCAACTTGGGGAGAATTGATACTCTAGCAATAGCATTTCATATAATCCATGAGTATTATCTGTCACATCCTTTCTCTGTGTCTTTCTTGAGTATTTGTTCAGCTTGATGTTTGGTAAAGGCCCAACAAGGGGAAAATGCATACTGGATACAGAGCTCACTTCTCAGCTGTTTTCTCCTTTCCAGCATTTTGTACCCCAAGGTTTTGATGTTTTGGTTGTACTGAGCTACAATTATTTTCTTCCCAATGAAATGAGATGTAACAAGCACTAAGCTGCTGCTACTTCTCTTTAGTCTCTGTGTCTACACTTAAGAGTCTTTAACTTCCTCAAGGGGAAAAGGGTAGAGAATGCAATTCTCATCTAATCACATTTTCCTTTTTTTCAAGATCAATGTCCCTCAATTATTGACTATTATTATTGTTCTCTGATAGCATACATCATTATATGTGTGTCTGTCTATATATTTGCATATTTTATTATATTCTATTATACCATGAAGATAAATTGATATCTTAATTTAAAATTTTGTTTACTATGTTATCTACAACCTCCATATTTCCATGCATCAATCTTCAGGATAGCATCACTTCCACCAATAGTTGAGTACCAGTTTTGTAATAAATATCTTGAAAAAATGCAAGAAAGGATGATCAATGATTAAGAAGAAAAGCAAGCTAAGAAACACTAGAGAAGTATGAAAACACAGTGATGTCAAAACCAAAGTTGATGGTAGAAGTTTGGCAGTAGAGATAAAAAAAAAAAAAAACAGGTAGGAAATATAACCACTTTCTTTCAAACTTAGGAATTTCAGAAACAATCAGATGTTATGCCATCATAGAAAATAAGTACTTGAGCAATCAGAGACATTATTTTTGAATCAAATCCTCTCTAGAGTAGGAGAGAATTTATATATCCGTATATTTCTCATATATGTATAGTAGTCTGGTTAATAATTTTCCTTACTCTATACCTTCTAAATTACTGATTATGTTATAAGCTCATTACATTATATACTTTCACTTCATTCTATCACCTGAGTGGTCAAAATTTTTATGCTAATTTTAATTAAATTACTTTTGTTTTTCAGAAAAGTTTGCCTAATTTACCTATACCTGTTGTTTCATGATGCTGTTTGATATCTATTTTATTCTGGGTATCTAAAAGTAAAAAAAAAAAACATTTCTTACAAAATCTGGTAACTATTTATGGAGCCAGGGGCAAATAAATAAGGGCCACAAAACCTTCATTATTGGGTTGAGGGCATAGCTCAGTGACAGAGCAATTGCCTAGCATGTTTGAGGCCCAGAATGCAATTCTCAGCACCAGAAACAAAACAAAACAAAACCTTCACTCTTGAGTATTTCTTCTGTGACATACACTTTATAATCACTACTTCATTTAATTCTTATAAAGTATATAAGCTTAATGTACCATTATCCCTATTTGGCAGGTGAAGAAACTGAGGTTTGGTGAGGTAAATAGCTATGCCACCAGAAAAATGGACAGCACCAGGATTTGTAAAAGTTCTGATTTTAAGATTTGCCAGTATATAAAATTTGAATGCTCTCTTAGCAATTATGTATCATTAAAATGTAGATTAAAGATCCAGTCTTTTTTAGGGTCTTACCTAACAAAGGTAATGGAGGGTGCATCCCCATTTCATATAAAATTATTTTCTTCCTGAAACACTTTTATGTATAGATTATTTTAACAATGGATGATTTGAATGCTTTAAAAAGTAAATGTGCTCTAAAATAGATTCAGGCAATTTTTTTTTTATATTTTGGTTGTAGATGGATCCTTATTTTATTCATTTATTATTTATATGTGTTACTGAGGATCGAACCCAGTGCCTCACGCATGCTAGGCAAGTGCTCTACCACTGAGCTACAGCCCCAGCCCCTAGATTCAGGCGATTTGACAGGATAGAACTGTCAAAAAGTAATTATTATTAATTTTTATTTGTGTTCTATTTGAAAAATAACCATTAGGTTCATTCACAGAAACAAGTGAATCATCTGCTGCATTAAATTTACTTGTGAGAAAATAAAAATGGAAGAGCTTGTTATTTTACAAAGAATGGATTACATTAACATAATGGGCTATTTTTCTCTATTGAGAACTGGCAGATATAGTCTCATATACTTCAACATTGTGGATAACTTGCTGTGTTGACTGTATAAATCATTCAAACTCTACCTGCCTCAGCTTTATCAACTAAAAAAAGTAAAGAATTGGTCTAGATTATCTCTAAGGTATCTTACAGATTAAAATTATTACTATTTGTATTTTGCACTGACATATGCAAATATATGTCAGCCCAAAATACAAATAGCAATAACCTGTGTGTGTGTAAAATTATTCCCATCTTACAGAATTCCAAAACTAATGTCATCCAAGTTTGATATTTAATCCTTCATTGTCTATAGGAATGCTATATCAATAAAGAGCTCAACTACAACATGGGAGAACACAGTAAGTCTTAAGCTAATGTTTATGGAGTAACTAAATGTACTTTCACATCATAGAACATAGATAAGACTTGGTCTAGAGACCTTATGACCTAAATGCTTAATACAAGACACTCCTAACCCAGCCAAGCAATTTCAGATGTCTTATAATCAAAGCTAAGAGACATTAGATGTTTTAATAGCCTTATGAATTTAATAGCCTTAGGAATATCTATAATTACCCATGTTAGCAGCCAAGATGCCTCTCAGCCAGAGGCACTCAGCCTTTAATAGCCAGCAAGCCACTTTGAATAGGGTTGAAAACACTTTTAAACCTTTTGGGGTTATTAGGGATAATTAAAAGTGGTTGAAAGTGTATAATATCATTTATCAAAGCACTAAAAGCTATGCTATAAGAAGTACATCTCAACATTAGCAAATGCGATTGAAACACTGTCTTGGTTAAGATATAACTAAATAAAATAAAATAAATATACTATTTTAGGTTTTATTATATATAACCAATATTAAGTTATATTCGATATAACCTAAACATAACATTTGCAGTTTCATAAACATATGGACATATATACATGTTAAATATAAACACATATAAAAATTAAAATTAAAATCATATGTGTTAACATATATGCGTGTCTGTGTGTGTGTAAAAATCTTATCTTCCAAAGCTATGAATTCCAGAGTATTTTTCTTATGTCTCTTACAATATTGGGTAACTATTATGAACTATGTAAGTAGATATATGCATAGTCATTTCCCCAGCATAATTTCCAATTGAAAAGTTAAAACACTATTGAAATTAAAGCTTCTACAAATGTTACAGCAATTATGATAGCATAATTTTGAAGGTAAAAGCCACTATTTCAATTTTATCTAGACTCATAAGGAAAGTCTGAATTGAGTCATTGCCATTATTTGTGATAACTTTAGTGCTTCTCATTGTTCTAATCAGGGAAACCTTATGTGTGCAATACCACAGGTTTAAGTTGCCTGACCTACAGTTCTGACATGAACAAATGTGTAATTTCAATATAATATTATCTTTTATTTTAATTTTTTTAGTTGTTGATTGACCTTTATTTATTAATTTATTTATATGTGGTGCTGAGGATCAAACCCAGTGCTTCCCACATGCAAGGCAAGTGCTCTACCACTGAGCCACAATCTCAGCCCAATATAATATTATCTTGTAGTTAGTTGCAATCTGCAAACTTATAAAGATGATTCTCCGTCTGTCTATAATGACATTAAACATACATGTTTATATTAAAGGAGATTATTTATTTAGAAAATAATTTAAAACAAATATGAAAATCACTTTCATGGTGATGAGCATCTCCATCATTAATCAAACAAAACAGTTAACTTCTTCCTATTACTGTATCATCAACAAAATATTTAATTGGTCTTCTTCCTCATGGCTTTTCTGGAACTAAAATAAACAACCGATTTGGTGTACATTCTACATAAAATAACCCAGCTAGGTAGCTATTTCAAATCACAAAGTATATGCTATTATAGTTTCTAATAAATGGTTCACTGTTAAAATCTCAAATTTTATATACCTGACTAAATGAGAAGATCCATCAATGGCTAGTCCTTATCATGCCAGTATCCTCTTCTGTGATCCTTC
>PVHX01022443.1:0-27667 GCA_004024805.1 Geosciurus inauris | reverse complement strand
TTGTAATCCCAGCACTCAGGGAGGCTGAGACAGGAGAATCGCGAGTTCAAAGCCAGCCTCAGCAATGGCGAGGTGCTAAGCAACTCAGTGAGACCCTGTCTCTACATAAAACACAAAATAGGGCTGGGGATGGGGCTTAGTGGTCGAGTGCCCCTGAGTTCAATCCCCAGTACCAAAAAGAAAAAAAGAAAAAAAAAAAGTTTAATCCAAGGTAGGCAAGGTGGCACATGACTATAATCCCAGCCTCTCAGAAGGCTAAAGTAGGAGAATCCCAAGTTCAAAGCCAACTTGGGTAATTTAATGAGACGTGGTCTTAAAATAAGATTTTAAAAGGGCAGTGAAATTAGTTCACTGGTACAGTGTTTGCGTAGGATGTGCCAGACCCTGCATTGAATCCCCAGTATTGAGATGAGGGGTATAATTTTTTTGAAAATTTTTTTGGAGTTTATGTATGTGAAATGATTAGCAGTTAGACGGTAGTACACTAAACAGTTTGAGATATAAATGGATAAGATGTAATGTCATAAGTAAATGAAAATAATTTTCCTCTTTTATGTTGACCTCTTTTTTGTCCCCCATCCCTTAGCACAACAGTGATGAAATGTCTCCTATATAATTTAAAACTGAACAACCAACTTTGACTATTAAACTATTATTAATCTTCTCTTTTTATAATTTAAACAGAAAAGTATAGATCACATATTTAAGCAAAAAGGGTATTAATAACTTTAATTTAAAAATTACTGCAGAAAGAACCAATACTTATTTATATGCAGTGTATAATTGCAAAGTAAAAAATAATTCCACGTGATCCACACATACAAGACTCTTCAAGGCTATCAGATTTGCTAGTAAATTTAGGTATGACTCAAAGACTGCATGTGCATATAATTTGGATTTTAAAATATTACAGTAAAAATTTCATATAAAATTAATTTTTTCTTACTATCGTTTTTTGTTTGTGTATTGGGGATCACACCTAGGACCTTGCTCATGCTGAGAAAGCAAGTTCTACCACTGAGCTACATCCCTAGTCCTGTTTTTGTATATATGCATGCATAAAAATTATACAGAGTAGTTTGGTTTATTGTGGCATATTGTACATCCACATAACATAATTGGATTACTTTCAGTTCCTAGTACCTCCTGTCTTCTCTCCCCTCATCTTTTTCCTTTCCCCTGCTGGTCTCCCTTCTACTTTCATGAGACAACAAGACCCCCACCCCCTCCTCCACCCCTTGTCTGGCTTCCACCTGAGAGAAAACATGATGATTTACTTTCTGGGTCTGGTTTATTTCATTTAACATGATCTTCTTTGTTCCATTTCATTGTTCTGCATGTGGCATCATTTTGTTATTCTTTATGGTGGAATAAAAGTTCTTGAGTGAGTGTGTGTGTATATATACATATATATGAGTGTGTGTGTATGTATGTATGTATGTATGTATGTGTATATGTCACATTTTGTTTATTCATTTGTCTGTTGATGGACACCTAGGCTGGTTTGATGACTTAGCTATAGTGAATTGTGATGCGTTACACATGGTATACATGTATCTGTTTAGTATGCTGACTTCTATTTTTATTTTGAGACAGTGTCTTGCCAAGTTGTTCAGGCTGACCTTGAACTTGTGATCCTCCTGCTTCAGTTACCCTAGTATCTGGGAGTACAGGTGTGCACCATCAGATCCAACCATATATGTATTTCAGTCACTTTAACTTATATATTTTGTAAATTAATTTGAATAATTAGTTTCTATTCATTGCAAAGCAGGTGTAGTGAACTATATAGGTGATTTATGAGCAAAAATCTTCAGTTTCTTTTTCCAGTTTATAAAAAATATTTCCTGGCTGGGAACGTAATTCGGTTGTAGGGCTTTTTTGCCTAGCGTGTAGGAGGCCCTAGGTTCAATCTCCTGGGGGTGGGGAGTGGGGAGAAGAAGGTAAAAAAGAATACATGGTTCATTTTATCACTTTTTAATTTTGTTTTTTGAGATGGAGTCTTCTGGATCTACATGAGTGCACCATAACATCCAGATTTAGTCTTTGAATGCCCCAATTTTACTCCTACCACTGTTTTTTAACCTGGAGATAATCATTATTAATGATCAGGAACTCTTGTTTTATATATTACATTCTTATACAGCAATGTTTATGAAAAATATATACATACTGTTGCTTAAAAGTAATTTTAAAATAGTATATCAGCCTGTATACTGCTTTGCCTTTTTCACTTAACATGTCTTACATATATTTCTGTTTTGCGTGTATTTGTCTTGTTTATAAAGACTATAGTTTGAGGATAGTGAATGGATCACTATTCGATACTTAAATATAAAGCTGAGTTTACTGCTTAAGAGTTTTAGACAGTTGGTGTCTTAAGTAGACTGCTACTGTTACACAGGATTTTTTTTTTTTTTTTGGATGCAATATCTTTATTTTATTGATTTATTTTTATGTGGTGCTGAGGATCGAACCCAGTGACTCACGCATGCGAGGCAAGCGCTCTACCACTGGGCCACAGCCCCATCTCTACACAGGATTTTTGATAAATGTAAAGTTCAGTGATTGATAAATAGGCATGATAGATTGGCATTAACTATGGAAGCATGGTTACTTAAGGTGAAACAGTTAATTATTGGTTGGTATTAAGATGTTCTCATTGTAGGTCGGGCATGGTGGCACATGCCTGTAATCCCAACAGCTTGGGAGGCTGAGGCAAGAGAATCGCAAGTTCAAAGCCAGCCTCAGCAATGGCAAGGCACTAAGCAACTCAGTGAGACTCTGTCTCTAAATAAAATACAAAATAGGCCAGGGATGTGGCTCAGTGGTTGAGTTCCCCTGAGTTCAATCCTAGGTATCCCTACCAAAAAAAAAAAGTTCTCAAGGTCAATTGGCTGGTTTTCAGAAAATAGAGGTTGTTATTGATTGGTTCATTTGCCAAAACATGATAACTTAGGCAAGTTGTTTATTAGTTTTTGTCTGTGTTTATGTGGTGTTGGAGTTTGAACTCAGGGCCTTGTACATGTTAGCAAGTTGATGTTTAATGGGATTTAAAATTGATTCTTTTGGTTCCATAGCTATAAAACTCAGGTATTGATGAAGTAATGTAAAACTGATTCCACTAACTCTTTGCAATTAGGGGTCCAGAACAGTCGATCTTTTGCTATTAGTATGTGAACTGTTTAATACTTGAAGAGAATTGAGGGCATAGCTCTGTGATAGAGTGGGTGCTCAGCATGTGTGAAGCCCTGGGTTCCAGTCCTCAGCATTAAAAATAAAAACAAAGAAAAAACTTTAGAGAGCAAGGATTATCTACATCTTTACTAATATTGTTGATTCTTCTCAAAGATGAAATTTCATCTGTTTCTCCTTAAAATCAAGATCTGGGTTTCAATTAATGTGTTCACAAGCATCTTCATCCAATGTGAAATAATTTTCCCCAATATTATTTGAGTGCTTTCCTTAATTATATGAAATGTCATTTTTTATGGTTTTCTAAATAAACATGTTGTATTCTGTTCTTTATCATTAATATGTCTGTGTGTCATTCATTGCTCTTTTAATTGTAATAACTTTATTGGATGCTGTCTCTCTGCTGGGGTAAATTCCTTGCCTTAACTGTTTGTTTTTAATTTAAAAATGTATTTTTATATACTTTTATGTGAACTTCATAGTCACCTTGGTGAGTTCCATCATATTTATATACTTGGATAGTAGTTAGTGATACTTCGTGTATAAATATGATTTTGGTAATGTAAAGCATCCTAAAACTTTTTTTTTTAAATAAAATAATTGTGTATTAGTCACTTTTTTTTTTTTTTTTTTTGAAGCTTCTTGTATGTGTAAAAATTAGTATAGTCCGGGGTGGTGGTGCAGATCTGTAATCCCAGAGGCCGAGGCAGGAGGATCATGAGTTCAAAGCCAGCCTTCAGCAAAAGCAAGGTGATAAGCAACTCCTTGGGACCCTGTCTCTAAATAAAGTAAAAATAGGACTGGGGATGTGGCTCAATGGTCCAGTGCCCCTGAGTTCAATCCCCATACTCCTTCCTCCTCCCCCCCCAAATCTGTAATATGAAAGTAAGAGGGCTGGGTTTGTAGCTCAGTGGCTGAGCACTTGCCTAGCATGTGTGAGGCATTGGGTTCAATTCTCAGCGTTGCATGTAAATAAATAAAATGAAGGTCCATTGACAACTTTAAAAATTTTTTTTAATTAAAAAAAAAAGTAGAAATAGGAGTGGAATCAACTATTATGTACCTGTTACACAGTTTCCATAACTAACTCATGGCAAATCTTGTTTTTAATCTATATCCCACACATTATTTCAGATATCCTGTCATTTCAGTTATGAGTAATTTAGAATGTATTAATGTATTTCTTTCTTTCCTTCTTCCTCCTTCCTCCTCCTGTTTTTGGTACTCTGGATTGAACCCAAGGGTGCTTAATCACTGAGCCACATCACCAACCCTTTTTATATTTTATTTAGAGATAGGGTCTACCTAAGTTGCTTAGGTTCTTCCTAGGTTGTCAAGGCTGTCCTTTAACTCATGAACCTCCTATATCAGTCTTCTCAGTCACTGGGATTATAGGTGTGCACTACCGCACCTGGATAGAATGTATTTCTAAACTATAAAGTGTTTGAAAACTAACTGTAATACAATTAGCTAAAAAAAATCAATCCGTTAGTAGCCAATGTTTGAATTTTTTTTGCTCTCATTAAATTTGTAATCTATTCAAGTCACACTTTGATACTACTAGTATTGGGAATGAATGAGAACAGTGTTCTGATTTATTCAGCTTAAAGGTTTTCTCCTTTTACTTTTGGAAAATACTTTATTAATTTAATACAATAAAAATAAACTTTGATTTGAAAATTTTAATCAGTTTTTCTTAATTTTTTTACAGTCTTTAAAAATATGTATATTATCCTTATAACTTTCCTTTTTTTGTTGTTTCTTTGGTACTGGGGATTGAACCCAGGGGCGCTTAACCATTGAGCCACATTCCCAGTCCTTTTTACTTTTTGAGACAGTTCTGATTAAGTTAGTTAGGATCTTGCTAAGTTGCTGAGGCTGACCTGGAGCTTGGAATCCTTTTTCCTCAACGTTCCAAATCATTGAGATGACAGGCATGCACCACCTAGCCTGGTGTTCTTATAACTTTCTGTAGTCATTGTTTTTTCACCATTTCATACAAAAAGGAAATTGAAGTCTAGAGATTTAAGTTATTTGCCAAAGGTAGAGGACTAGAAAAGAATATCAGGGGGCCAGAACCTAGGGCTATGGAATCCATCATTTTCTTGGTCTTGCTCCTCTTCCCCTCTCTCCATTGAAATGTTATGAGACACTTAATGCTTTCCTTTAATCCTTTGAAATGTTCAAAATAATCGTTCAAAGTCTTTGTTTAGCAAATTCAACATCTGGACTTTCGCTTTATTTTTTTTAAATTTTTTTTTAAGTTGTTGATGGATCTTTATTTTATTCATTTATTATTTATATGTGGTGCTGAGGATTGAACCCAGTGCCTCATGCATGCTTGGCAGGTGCTCTACCACTGAGCTACAGCCCCAGCCCTGGACTTCCGCATTATACTGATTGTTTTTTCCTTGTTTATGAACTACACTTTGTTTCTTTTTATGACTTGTAATACTTTTTTATTGGATATTTAAATAATATAATTTGGCAGTTGTGGAAATTAGATTGTTTCCTTCCCCAGGTTTGTTGTTACTGTTGAAATTGCTTGCTTAGTGACTTAATTTTAACCTAATTTTATAATACATCTATTCTTTCTTATAACCAGTGAATACGTCATTCTGTTAGCTTAGTAGTCAGCTAATGATTAGACAGAGATTTCCTTAATTTGCTGGAAGCAGTGAATTACCTGGGCTTTGTGAAGAGGCTGTCTGTGTTGGGGCATGCCTTTTAACATTCAGCTGAACTGTTGCAAATTCTGCCTTAGCTTTCACTTCCTACTTGCACGCACATCAGAGATGTGAGCTTAGGGCCTGAGCCTTCCCAAGTAGTTCCTGAGCAAACACAGCCCTAGGAATGTACCTATACACGTTGGCATGTTCTTCTAGATCTGTAGAAACTTGTCAGAGCTTTACAAATGATGTGTACTCTAATTTCTTTTTTTTGCTTAGTGTGTTTTATCCCCCATCACCCCCAGGCAGCTTTGAAGTTAAACAATCAAGTGCGTCCTGGGAAAAATGTTTTCTTGTTGGCCAAGCTTCAAGTCAGATCAAATAGCCTGGCAGGAGGGGTCTTCTAGATATAATCAGTAGGTGTGTCTAATAATGACAGTTCCCCCCGGGGGTAGTAGAGTTTAAGGAACTTCCAGGCCATCCTGTCTTCTTCCATGCCTGTCAGGTTTGAATGTGAGTTATTTGTTTTAAGGCTACTGCAGTGCTGTAGGATTGGACTAGACAGAGTTAAACCCTATAAAACTTGTTCTTATTGTGGTTCAGCCATTTTCATTGATTATAAACTCCCTGAATTGCCACAAGCTTTTGGTTGTCTTCTAGAATTCTGAAAACATTGATCCTTACAATTTTGGGCAATTTTCTCGTTGATTTTATACGAGAATTTTTGAGGGTCATTTTTCAGAATTCTTTCCTATTTTAAATGAGATACTGCAAAAGACATTCACTGTGATAATATTTATAATAGCAGAAGCGTTAAAAAACAGTCTAATGCCCCCAAATAAGAAAATAGTTTTAAAAAATGATTCATCTAGATGGAATAATGTGTTAATACTAACAATCATGCACGTACTGAATATCTTATGACATGAAAAGATATTTATGAGATGATATAGGTGAAAAAAGCAGAGTACAAAGTAGGGTGTGTTTAAATATTTGGAGGATCAATTTTATTAGGAAATGAACATATGTATAAACCTAAAAATTGCTGAAAGGAACTACATCAAGGAGTTAGTATTTTTTATTTCTGGGTAAGGGGATAATTTTTAAAAAGAAAATACTGTCTTCTGTATTCTGTAGCATAAGTGGATATGGATATACACACACACACATATACAGACACGACATAGCATATCTTTTCATTTTTGTGAATTAAAAATTATAATAGCTGCAGACAGCTGTGAACTTTGATTTAACATAGTCATTTATAAATATTTGAAGGGATGCTTTGAGAACATGCTAATAATCCTGTGGCACTGGGGATAATGTATAAATGAGGTATTTTATTCTCAGGAGTGTGCTCTATAGAAAGAAGTTTTGTTTCTGCAGGGTGTAGTTGGGTGAATTATTAGACAGATGAATAACGTATCTCATTTATTAGCATTTCTTTTTTTTTTTCCCTTTCCAGGCACATATTAAATTTCCTATTGACTACCCATATTCACCACCTACCTTCAGATTCTTGACCAAAATGTGGCACCCCAACATTTATGAGGTAAGAGATGTCCATCATATATTTTTCTGCAGATATATTTCCCACATCAATACTTTTTAAAAATAGCTTGTTGGGCTGGGGCTGTAGCTTAGTAGCAGAGCATGTGCTTAGCATGCTTGAGGCTATTGGTTCAATCCTCAGCAACACATGCACACACACACACAAAGCCTGTGTATCTCCATATGTAGTGATGGTAATGCTTGTAGCTACAGAGCACTGTTCATGATTTCTCATTTTTAGTTAGGAGTCTCTGGTTTATTTAAAATTGAGAGTAGTTTTATAATAGCCTGTGTGTATTCAAGTTAAAGATGGAGGCTTGAAATCTTTACAGCTGATTGCTAAAGGTTGTAATGCACATGTGTTAACATTTCCATTATTAAAATTTAATAGATGAAGTAATACAAATTTATTTGTGTACTTATCCTCTAACTTCACAGCAAGGGTCACCTGTTGCTATGATCAGAGATTCAGCTTTTTGGGGGGATTTATCCTACTACATTTGGACTGGCCTCCTTTCAGGAGTTGCTGCTGAGCATTTGAGAGCCTCTTTGGAATAAATCCAAGGTGAGGTTCTTCTATTGGACAAGTCAACATGCCTGCAGGAAACATTTCTAGTTTTGTTGATTGAAACAGTTAGCTTTGGGCTAATTCGTGAAGATGTTAGAATAATGCATTAGCACTTTGGAGCAGCCTTATTATTTTCTATTATCTGCTTTTTCTGTGAAAAGTCTTCAGTTTTCTTTGCTTTTTCAAACAGGACAAACTGGTGCTTAAATAACCATTAGCTCCCAGAATATTGTTTCTTCTTTCTCAGTATTTAACAGAATCATAATACAGTGATTATACTGTTCTGTGTAACAAAGTTACTCTGTTGTAGGAAAGGGTCTATAGAAATAATTCATTGTTACATGAATTTAAACTGAGTTCAGTATCCACAGAAGTATTTTGGTATCTGTCTTCATCCATTTGAGCTGCTATAACAAAGTATCTTAGACTGAGGGATTTATAACCAGCAAATTTATTGCTCACATTGCTGGGACTTAGAAAGTCCAAAATCAACACATTTGGGATCTGATGAAGCTCTTGCAACTATAGTAACAATAACAAACCTGCATAGTATAGACAGGCTTTAGGAAGCAAGAGAAAAGTGTAAGGACTAGCCTTTTGTCTTGGTTTCAAGAACAAAACCTTAAAGTCCTATATTCATTTATTCCTATCACAGTTATCTAATTCTGCGACCCTTCTTACAAAAGAAACAAAACAAGTAAAAGGATTCAAAGCTCTAAAGAAAGTATAGTTGTTAGCCGGGCGCGGTGGCTCACGCTTGTAATCCCAGCACTTAGGGAGGCTGAGACAGGAGAATCGCGAGTTCAAAGCCAGCCTCAGCAATGGCGAGGTGCTAAGCAACTCAGTGAGACCCTGTCTCTACATAAAACACAAAATAGGGCTGGGGATGTGGCTCAGTGGTCAAGTGCCCCTGAGTTCAATCCCCAGTACCAAAAAAAAAAGAAAGTATAGTTGTTACTTAAATTCTTTTTTCTAGTCTTCCACTACTTAAGCTATTCAGTTCTCTCAAGAGTTAGCATTAGGTAGTGATATTTAATTTAAAAATACTTTTTGCCTGGCACAGTAGTTCATGCGTGTAATCTCAGTGACTCAAGAGGCCAAGGCAGGAGGATTGCAAGTTTGAGGCCAGCCTCAGCACCCTAGGAAGACCCTGTTTCAAAGTAAAAAATAAAAAGGACTAGGGATGTAATTCAATGGTAAACCACTCCTGGGTTCAATTCCCAGTATCAAATTTTAAAAATATATATATGTAAATATATATAGTATCATATTCATAATAAATTTTTCTCCAATAAAATACATGCATTTCCATACACTTTTTTTTTTTAAATAATGAGGATTTAATCCATGGGCAGCTTATCACTGAGCTGTATCGCAGCCCTTTTAATTTTTTATTTTGAGACAGTCCTGCCAAGTTGCCTAGGGCTTCACTAAGTTGTGCGGCTGGCCTTGAACTTGCAATTGTCCTGCTTCAGCCTTCTGAGGGAATGGGATTAGGTATACACCATCGTGCTTGGCCACTTTTTGTTTTTAATAAAGTGATAGATCATAGTTAGAAATCTAATTTGAAGCTGGATATAGTGACACAACGCCTATAATCCCAGCTACTTGGGATTCTGAGGCAGAAGGATTCAAGGCCAGCTTTAGTAATTTTTTTTTTTTTAATTTTTTTTTAGTTGTTGATTGACCTTTATTTATTCATTTATTTATACGTGGTGCTGAGGATCGAACCCAGTGCCTCCCACATGTGAGGCAAGCACTCTACCACTGAGCCACAATCCCAGCCCCCCAGCTTTAGTAATTTAAGAGATACTTTGGCTCTTAAATTTCAAAAGTGCTGGAGTAAATACTCACTGGCAGAGCCCCTTGGGTTCAATTTCTTACCGCACAAAAATTAAATTTGAGCTGGGCGCAGTGACACAGCCTGTAATCCCAGCACTTTTGGAGGCTGAGACAGGAGAATCATGAGTTCAAAGCCAGCCTCAGCAATGACGAGGCACTAAGCAACTCAGTGAGACTCCATTTCTAAATAAAACAAATAGGGCTGGTGATGTGGCTCAGTGGTTGAGTACCCCTGAGTTCAATCCATGGTATAAAAAAATAATAATAATTTGATGTGATCAAAGACATCATAAGAGACTCCAATCATATGCTTAGCTACACTCTGGGAAATGATATTAGAATTGTGTTTTTTGAGCCAGTGTCAATATTTGTGATTCTACAAATCTGGGATTAGTGTTTCTTGGCCAAAAGTATGCTCTTGAGTGCTTTCTCCTTAACCCATGGCATTATCTCCCATGATATAAACAAATGGACCTTAGTTCTGAATTGCTAGTCACCAATATATATGTATTACAAGGTTATCTTTATCCAAGGAGGGAGGGGGAAACACTTGTCAACAACAAAACAAAAATACAAAAGAACAATCCAGCTCAATTCTAAAATATATGAATTGATGAAGGAATTTTTGGTAAATTAACTTAAACATCTAAAAATAAATATTATAAATATTGTTATCAATAGAAAATAGATTATGGGGCTGGGATTGTAGCTCAGCGAGTAGAGCGCTTGCCTCGCATGCGTGAGGCCCTGGGTTCGATCCTCAGCACCACATGCAAAGCAATAAAATAAAGACATTGTGTTCATCTACAACTAAAAAAAAAAAGTCTTTAAAAAAAAAAAAAGAAAATAGATTATTACATCACATTTTAAAAATCAGGAACTTTGGTTACAATTTATTAAATATTGCAGTCCAAAAAATTGTAAATAACTACTGTTATATGAATGAATTTAATTACTTAAAAATTTCCTGTATCATTACTGTGTCTGAAATTTATAAACAATCAGGGGAAAACTTGGAAAAAGGAAGGAATTTAATATGAATTTTCCATCAATGACTATATTGTACAATCTATTCTCTGCTTTGCATTATGTTAAGTGAGTTTTTAAGAATAATAGTTTGCTGTTACATATTATTGTAAGCTCAGAAGTGGACAATCACTGGGTTCCATTTGCTTCACAAACAGTATTAAAATCACATATTCACTTATATTTCACTACAAACCTCACAGATAAGGGAAGTCAAAATCTCACTGCTCATTGTACTTAAAAATTTTTAAAAAAAATAATAGACTTTGTTTCTCAGAGCAGTTTTTGGTTCAGTGCAAAACTGAGTGGAAAGTATACAGAAGTATTTAATATTTAATGATCCTTTTTAGTACGAGGGTGTACAAATCACAGTATAGAGCTTTGCTTCAAAAACATAAAGATTTTGCATATTTTTGAAGTACCATACAAATCATTTTCCCTGTATAATGCTTATAAATAAATGTCACTAACATAGTCATGAAATAAAGGTTAAAATATAGTAAGATGGTGTATTTTATCCTGCTTGATAATCCATATGAGAATATTTTGCTATTTCATAATATCCTCTAATTCTGAAGAATGACTCTTGATTCTCTGTCCCCCGACCCACATACACATTGTAAGAATGTACTAATTTGACTAGTCTGGTAGCATCAGGGCATTGTGTGTGTGTGTGTTTTAATATATTTTTTTAAGTTGTTAATGGACACAGTACCTTTATTTTATTTATTTATTTATTTTTATGTGGTGCCTCACATGTGCTAGTCAAGCAATCTACCACTGAGCTACAACCCCAGGCCAAGGCATTTTGTTTTTATTTATTTATGCATACATGTGCTGGGGTTTGAACTCAGAGCCTTGTGCATCTTAAGTAGCACTCTATTACTGAGCCATACCCCCTGACTGTGGACATGGATCTTAAGTTAATTGGTTTAATAATAGTTTAAAAATAGACTCTATTATTTTAATATGATTTTCCTAAAACATGCCCCCCCACCCTTTTCATAGCAGTGATTGAACTCAGGGGCATTTGACCAGTGAACCATGTCCCCAGCCCTATTTTGTGTTTTACTTAGAGACAGGATCTCACTCAGTTGATTAGCACTTCGCCTTTGCTGAGTCTGGCTTTGAACTCATGATCTTACTGCTTCAACCTCCCAAGCCGCTGGGATTATAGGCTTACGCCACTGTGCCTGGCCTAAAACATGTCTTTTTGTCACTTGTAGCTAAAAATATAGACTGGGTGGCTTAGATACTACCAATTTCATTTACTTAGTCCTTGAGACTCTTAAGTCCAAGATGGATGGGCCAGCATGGTGAGGGTCTCCTGGCTAGTAGGGTGCCTTTCTGCTGTGCCCTCATGTGATAGGGAGAGAGTGGGAACTAGTTGTCTATTGTCTCTTATTTTAAGGGTACTAATCCCATCAGACCAGGGCTTTACCCCCATGTTCTCATCTAACCCTAATTAACTTTGAATTCAAAAGCTTCGTCTTCAAATATATCACATAGGGGGCAAGGACCTAACATGAATTTGTGGGGAGTATACAAATATTCATTCCATAATACATGTTAAATAAAACTATGATATCTGAGTTTCCTAAGAATTTGCAATGTTAATGGTTTTGCAAATTCTATAGAACTGTTGCTTTTGAAATAAAATTTAGGCCATAGGCTGGGGTTGTGGTTCAGTTGGAGAGCACTTGCCTAGCATGCATAAGACCTTTGGTTCAATTCCCAGCCTTTAAAAAAAATTTTTTTTAGGCTATGTTACAATTGGGCATAATTGCATATATTTTATGATCTTAGTATAGTTGGTCCTCTATATCCATGGTTTCTTTATCCATAGATTCAATTAACTTTTAAAAATTTTTTAATTTTTTTAGTTCTCAATGGATGTTTTTATTTTGTTTATTTGTATGTGGTGCTGAGAATCAAACCCAGTGCCTTACACATGCCTGGCAAGCACTCTACTGCTGAGCCACAACTCCAGTCTGGATTCAACTAATTTTTGACAAATTTTTCTGGATAAAAAAATATTAGAGGAAAAGTAATATCTATACTGCATACAGCTTTTTCTGCTCATTATTCCCTTAACAAAACAGAATAACAGCTCTTCACATGGTATTTACATGTATTAGGTATTATAAATAATTAAGATGTGATTTAAAATATGTAGGAGATACTGGATGCAGTGGCGCACACTTATAATCTCAGCTATTTGGGAGACTGAGACAGCAGGATCACAAGTTCAAGGCTAGTCTCAGCAATTTAGCAAAACCCTGTTGCAAAATAAAAAGGACTAGGAATGTAGTCACTGGTTTTAACCCTCAGTACCACCACACAAACACACTATATACATATACACACAGGATACATACAGGATCTTGTTTATACACACACACACACAGTTTAGATTGTGTGTGTGTAAGCATACATGTGTTGTGTATATATATATATATATATATATATATAAAAATAAATAGGAAAGGGAAGGAAAAAAGTATGTAAGTATATGGGAGTGCTGGGTACTATGACATGTGCCTCTAAGGTCCTACCTACTAGGAGCCTGAAGTAGGAAAATCACTTGAACTCTAAGGTTCAAGGCCAGCTTGGACACCATTGGGAGCCCTACCTCATTCATAAATAAATCTATACATAAATAGTATATGGGAGGGGTATATATAGGTCATGTGCAAATATTAAACCATTTTATGTAAGGGACTTGAGCATCCTCAGATTTTGTTATCCTTAGTGTGTCCTGGAAGCAATCTACCTTGGATACTGAAGACAACTAATTTTTATTTACACACACACACACACACACATATTTAAATTTTATTTTATTTGGTACCAGGAATTGAACCCAGGGGTACTTACCAGCCAGCCACATCTCTAGCCCTCCTATCTATCTATCTATCTATCTATCCATCCATCCATCTATCTTAAAGGCAGGGTTTTGCTAAGTTACAAAAAGCCTCACTGAGTTGCTAAGGCTGGCTTTGAACTTTGATCCCCCTGCTTCAGCCTCCTGAGCTGCTGATAAATTATATTTTTAAACTATCTAGAAAAGACCAGATAAAAATAGTGCCTACTCATCTTTTTCTATCATTTTTTCTTTACACATTATGGTATTTGTATACTTTTTGTATCTATCATATTGATAGGAATTGTAATTTGATAGGAAGTACAGTTGAATCCTGGAATTAGAATATTTTTATAAATAAGAGTTTATTATATTCTTGTGTGATAATAAGTAAAATTATTTGTATATAATAAAATAAATGGCAATATGTCTGGAGTAAAAGAAATGGAAACACATTTCTGCTCCATTTCTTTTGTTTTTTTTTTGGTACTGGAGATTGAACTCAGGGGCACTTGACCCTGAGCCACATCCCCAGCCCGATTTTGTGGTTTAATGTAGAGACAGGGTCTCACTGAGTTGAGTTGCTTAACGCCTTGCTGTTGCTGAGGCTGGCTTTGAACTTGCGAGTCTCCTGTCTCAGCCTCCCTAAGTGCTGGGATTAAAGGCTTGCGCCACCGCGCCCGGCACATTTCTGCTCCAGTTTTGGTCATTTGCACAGTTGTGCCTGTATGACTAAATAATTGAGTTCTTTTCCTGGTGGAATTATCTTAGAGGCCTATGATGGTTCTGTGATTTCGCTGAGAATTAACTTTAATGTTTATCCCAATTAGAAATTAATAACAAACCAAAAGAATCACATTAGTATTGATTACATGAAGATTGTAATATTGCATTGCTTTATGATCTTTCAAACCAGGAAATATTGCTTAAGTTCATTATATTAAACTTATTTCATGTAATTTTAAAATTTAAATTTTTACAATTCTTTCTTGATTTTGTGGTATTGAGAATCAAACCTAGGACCTCACCATATGCTGGGCAAGATTTTGATTACTGAGTTCCATTCTCAGCCATTAAATATAAATTTAAAAATTTTAATTTAGTATGGTAATGATTAAAATGCTTCAGGATTTCAGTGTCTAGATATTTTTTACATTCATTTCTTTTCTTTTCTTTTTTTTAACCATGTTGTAAAGACTACGTGGTGGTAGATCCCTGGCCTAGTATGTGTGAGGTCCTGAGTTCCATCCCCAGTGCTGCAACAACAACAAAAACATGTTTTGAAATAATTTTAAAATTATAAAAATAGTACAGTTTCCATATATTCTTACTCAGCATTCTCAGTGTTAAATCTTATACAACGTTTCTATATATTCTTACTCAGCATTCTCAGTGTTAAATCTTAGAGAACGTTTTACGTTCATCAAAACTAAGATAATTTCATTCAGTATTAAATGAAACAACAGTATTAAATGTTTTTTATTAAACTAAACAACAAACTTTGGAATAAAGTACAGAATGGAAAACTTAAAAACACATAATTAATTGTCATATCTGCTCTTTTTCTCTGAGTATTCCAAACTTTGCTTCCATTTTTGTATTATTAAATAATCAGAAATGAGCTTAAACTATGACTTTTTTTTTTTTAAACTCTGATCTTAACACATAAAAGTGCTGAGTGTTGTGTTAAAATTTTGTTATGTTGGGCTGGGGTTGTGGCTCAGTGGTAGAGCACTTGCCTAGCATGGGTGAGGCACCAGGTTCAATTCTCAGCACCACATAAAAAAGTAAATAAAAGGTATCGTGTCCATCTACAACAAAAAAACTTCAAGAAAAAGCAGAGATATTGAGGAAAAAATAAGATTTTTTATGTTATCACTAATAATGGCCAGAAGCAATGATATGTGGTATATATCTGCAATCCTAGCAATTGGGAGGCTGAAATGGGAGAATTACTTGACCCACCCCCTACCAAAATAAATAAAATAAAAATAAAAATTAGTATTAATGATGTTCCTTTTATGGACATTTGTGTTGCCAGTCATAGATCTAAGTTTTACATGATTTTCCTCAGTTATGTTAAGAAAGGACCCGAACGCATGAACATGAATACTTTATTACTTAATTAGAAATGTGTAAGCTAAGTAGTATCTCATTTTGGTTTTGATTTGCATTTCTCTAATGACTAATGATGTTGAACATACTTTCATTCACTTATTGGCCATTTGTATATTTTCTTTGGAGAAATGTCTGTCCTTTGCTCCCTACTTCCCCCACTCTCCCTCTCTCCTTCTCTTCTCCTTCCTTCCCTTCCTTTCTGACAAGGTCCAGATATATAATTTGCAGATATTTTCCCCATTGTATAGATTGCCTATTCACTTTCTTGTTAATGTCCTTTGCATAAAAGTTTTTCAGTTTCAGTGAAGTTCAGGTTATATTTTTTGTTGCTCATGATTTTGTTGTCATATCTAAAAATATACCAAGTCTGAGGTTATGAAGAGTTTTTCCCTGTGTTTTCTTTTAAGAATTTATGATTTGGGGCTCGGAATGTAGCTCAGCGGTAGAGCGCTTGCCTCGCATGCGTGAGGCCCTGGGTTCGATCCTCAGCACCACATACAAAGCAGTAAAATAAAGACATTGTGTCCATCTACAACTAAACAAAAAAATTTAAAAAAAAAAGAATTTATGATTTTAGCATTTAGATCTTTGATCTATTATTGATTTATATTTGTATATGATTTCAGGTAGCAGTTCAATTTCATTCTTTTGTTTAAGGAAATTCACTTATCTCCATTTGTTAAAAAGACAGTTCTTGCCCCATTGAATGGTCTTGGTATCTTTATCCAAAATCTGTTGACTAGCCACATGTGGTGGAGCACGCTTATAATCACAGCAGGTTGGGAGGCTGAGGCAGGAGGATTGCAAGGTTGGGATTAGCCTCAGCCACTTAACCAAACTTTGTCTCAAAATAAAAGTCAAAAAGAATTGGAGATGTGGCTCAGTGGTTAAGGCCCTCCCCCTTCAATCCCTGGCACATACACTCCCAAGTCTTTTGACTATAGATATATGCGATTATTCCCGAACTCCAAATTCTTTTCAGTTGATCTATATGGCACTATTAATCTGTCTTGGTGACTGTAAGCTTTGTAGTACATTCTGAAACAAGAAAGTATGAGTCTTAAAATTTTGTTCTTCAAAACTATTTTGACTCTGGTGACTCTAGTTCACTTGAATTTCTATATAAATTTTAGGATGAGTTTGCCAGTGTTTGCAAAAATGAAAGGTAGTGTTTTGATAGGGTTTGTGTTGAATTTGTAGTTCAAATTGTGGAATAGTACCATCACAACAGTGTCTTTACATTTATTTGGGTCTTTTCAAATTTCTTTGAGCAGTGTTTTATTTTTTTCAATGTACAAGTCTTTCATGTCCTTGATTACATTTATTCCTTTAGATGCCTATTATGAATGGATTTTTAAGAAACTCTTCTTTTAGGGTTATTTTCTGATGTATGATAATAAAACCGATTTGAAGATTGGGCACATTGGCACATACCTATAATTTCAGCTACTTAAGAGGCTAACTTAGGGAGACCCTGTCTCAAAAATGAAAAAATTAAAAGGACTGGGGATATAACTCAGTGGTAGCCCTGGGGTTCAATCCCCAGTACTGCTAGAAAAGAAAGGAGGGAGGAGAAAAGGAAAAAATAAAGCTGAGAATTTACTGTGTCTTAAAACTTCCTGAATTTATTATCTCTAATAGCTTTCTTGTGGATTCTTTGGGATTTTCCATGTATAGGATATGTCATCTGTGAATAGAGATGATTTTACTTCTTCATTTCAATTCATATGCTCTAATTGCACTGAGTAGAAACAATGTTAGGCTGGGCCTTGTGGCACATACTTGTAATCCCAGTTACTCCAGAGGCTGAGCCAGGATCACAAGTCTGAAGCCAGCCTTTGCAACTTAGTCAGACATTGTCATGAGATAAAAATAAAAGAGGGCCTGGGAGTATAGCTTAGTCGTAGTGTATCCTCTTGGTTAAAATCCCCAGTACCATGAAAGAATGAAAGAAAAAGTAAAAACAGTGTTATATAGCAGTGGTGAAAGTGAGTGTCCTTTTAATGTTCTGATCTTTTTTTTTTTTAAATATTTATTTTTTAGTTGTAGGTGGACAGAATATCTTTATTTTATTTTTATGTGGTGCTGAGGATCGAACCCAGTGCCTCCCGCGTGCTAGGCGAGCACGCTACCACTGCGCCATGACCCCAGCCCCTAATGTTCTGATCTTAAGAAGAAAGCTTTTATTCTTTACATGTGGTGGGATGTTAGCTCTGGGTGTTTTACAAATGCCCCTTTTCACATTAAGATAGTTTCCTTCTCTTCACAGTTGAAATTTGTCAAATGCATTGTCTGCATTAATTAAAACACTCCCTGTTTTGGGAAGAGTTATTGGAGGGGAACCCAGGTTCTCTCTTTTGCATGCTGGACAAGTGCTGTGCCACTAACTTACATCCCTATCACTTTTTATCTCATTTTGAGACAAGGTCTCTGTAAGCTGCCTCAAACTTGGCAAGATGTCCTCCACCCCTCCTTTAAAAAAATTTTTTTAAAGATGTTGATAGGCCTTTGTTTTATTCATTTATTTATATGCAGTGCTGAAAATTGAACCCAGTGCCTCACACATGCTAGACATGCACTCTACCACTGAGCCACAACCCCAACCAAGATGCCGATTTTTTAATGTCATTTCTAAATGCAAATCTGTTCGTGTCATTCCATTACCCAAAATTTTTACTTATACACAATTATAAACCAAGCAATATATTATTCTAACCTGATTTTTTTTTTTCTGGTTTCGCTCTTTGGCTCTGTTTTGGAGTTCTGTACTCTTCTTTAGCACAACTGGAATGTTTACTGTTAAAGTAGGTAGAATAATGAATTACCCCAAATGCTGACATCCTAATCCCCAAACCTGTAAATATATTACATCAAGGGTTAATCAAGGTAGCTAATCAGCTGATTTTAGGAAAATTATTTGGGATTATCAAGGATGTCTAATATGATCACAAGAGTCCTTATTAATAGGAAGAGACAAAATGAATCAGAGGAAATCTGATTCTGGAAGAAAGGCCAAGAAAAATAAAACATTGCTTTGCAGATAGAGAAAGGATGCTAAGGGAAAAAGGTAGTCTGTCTCTCTCCCTCTCTTTTTTTTAAAATTTTTTGGTTGTTGATTGACCTTTATTTATTCATTTATTTATATGCAGTGCTGAGGATTGAACCCAGTGCCTCCCCCGTGCGAGGCAAGTGCTCTACCACTGAGCCACAACCCCAGTCCCAGTCTGTCTCTTTTTTTAATATGGAATGTTTTGCTTCACAAATTGGCCTATCAAAGTAAGATAATGAATTCATTGCAATAAAAAACAAATATAAGTACCAAAGCATTATTTTACCATTTATTGTGTTGGTGTATTTCTCCAAGCTTATGTCTAAATTTCCCTTAAGTTGCTAAAATTGTATTTGTTATTACAGACCCATCCCAAATCCTCACAACTACAAGTCCTTCTACTTTACCTCCCATTTTTCCTCTGCCCAAACATACTTAGTTTTTCCTTTGGGATCTACATCCAGTTTTTTTGTTTTTGTTTTTGGTACTGGAGATTGAACTCAGGGGCTCTCAATCACTGGGTCACATCCGCACCCCTATTTTGTGTTTTTTATGTAGAGACAGGGTTCATTGAGTTGCTGAGCACCTCGCCATTGCTGAGGCTGGCTTTGAACTTGGGATTCTCCTGTCTCAGCCTCCCTAAGTGCTGGGATTATAGGCTTGCACCACTGTGCCAGGCTTGGGATCTACATCTAATACAAAGTTTTAGAATATAGTATTTAGCATTTGTTTTATTAAAATCTCATTCTATTAAAAATGTTCCATCTTGGGCTGGGATTATAGCTCAGTGGTGGAGGGCTTGCCTTGCATGCGTGAGGCACTGGGTTTGATCCTCAGCACCACATAAAAATAAATAAAGATATTGTGTCCATCTACAACTAAAAAAAAATATTTAAAAAAGGTTCCATCTTTTTTTAATGATACATTTACATAAATATATGTTTTGTGTGCCTGTCTTATCTATTGAATAGTATTCTGTATTGCCCTTTGTATGCAGTCCATATGTGTTTGAATTAATCTGAATGTAATTGTGGATTAGGTCCTTAGGTCCTATAATTTACATTTGTGAAACTAAATAGAATAACCATAGTGGTAAATTGTTGTAACCATATATTCAGGAAGTACCATGTTTGTCTTTTTCTTTTCTTTTTTTCCTTAATAGTTTCTTTCAGAAGGATGGCTCTACAGGCGTTTTTTTAAACTAAGAAATATGTTTTATAAATTGATCCAAATGAATCTTTATAATACTAGAAAAAGAATTGTTTTCTCCCTTAATAGCATGCAAGTTTTTAGGAACAAGGGAAACTTAAACACAACTGATACACCTTTTTGTATAGCACTTTTAGGGTATTTACTTAAATATGATATTTTTATTTTGTAGAATGGAGATGTATGCATTTCAATTCTTCATCCGCCTGTAGATGACCCACAGAGTGGAGAACTGCCCTCCGAAAGGTGGAATCCTACTCAAAATGTGAGGTAAGGTGTTAAATTAAGAAAAATGACTTTTCAATTTGTTTTGGTTTTTGAGATGGAGTCTTACCATGTTGTTCAGGCTGATCTTGAACTGTGCTTAAGCAATCCTGCCTCAGCATCCCAAGAAGTTATTAGGATTACAGTTACATAGTTGACATCACCTGAATAATGGTCTTTTTTTTGTGTGTATGAGTCTCATTTTTCCTTTTTTGACTAGTCAAATAATAGTACACTGTTTTTTTTCTTTAAGCTATGCAAAAGAATCCTTCTTGTTTTTGGTTTTTTTGTCTTCAGTTAGAACTTTAAGAAGTATGTATCGGGGCTGGGATTGTAGCTCAGCAGTAGAGCGCTTGCATCACATGCATGAGGCCCTGGGTTCCATCCTCAGCACCACATACAAAGCAATAAAATAAAGACATTGTGTCCATCTATAACTTAAAAAAAAAAAAAGAAGTATGTATCGTTTCAAAATGTTTTCTTTACTGAGGAATAATGCATGTGATTTTCATTTCCCTGTGTTCACTGTGGAGGACTTTTCCAAGTATGAATTCTTCCTCTTCCATTATCGTAAGTTCTACCTTGCTTCTTTGGATCCCGTGACTTCTGTTATTTCTTTAATATTCTTATTACTTTTTGCAGACAGATCTTAAGACTGTACAAACTCAAAACTGAGTCTGTATATGGCTTTACAAACAGTTTTATTTATCTGGTGCCTTTTATTTGTTTTATATGTGTGTGTATGTATGTATGTTTCTTTTGATATTTGGAAGATGCATATTTCATGTGATTTCTCCTTTGACTATCCATCTCTTGATTAATTATTTATCTAGATTGATATTTCATCATCTCTTTTTTAAGAATAGTATCTTATGTATAAGGGATGGTCATATACCACTTAAGAAATTTTAAAAACAAGTTACACTGTTGATCGTATTATTTTTTAAATCATTTATTCAATTAAAAAATAATTTGGTGCTGGCGTAGTATGCATGAGGTCCTGGGTTCAAACCCCAGCACCTCCTGCCGACAATACACATAGTTTTTTTTCCCCTTTGTACTCAAATTTCTATCTCACTGTCCCTCCCGAATTTTATGCTAATACTTGAAACTTCAGTGCTTGGTAGCCTTATATTATTTATCTTGTAATAATTCTCTGCAACAAAAATCTTTATGTAAAATTGTCTCTTAATTGCAAGTGACATTAAGACTGAATGTTAAACCAATTCTATATTGAGTTATTGCCATTGTCATTAAATACTGTTGATTAAAAACGGTATATTACAATTTGATGATAATTTTATTTATTTTTTTCTTTCTTTCTTTTTTTGAGGGGAGTGTGGGGAGATGTTAGCAGGGATTGCAGGGGCAATCAACCACTGAGCCGCATCCCCAGCCCTGTTTTGTATTTTATTTAGAGACAGGGTCTCACTGAGTTGCTTAAATTAGCACCTCGCTTTTGCTGAGGCTGCCTTTGAACTTGCAGTCTTACTGCCTCAGCCTCCCAAGCCACAGGGATTACAAACATGTGCCACTGTGCAGCTGATACTTTTTTTTTTTTTTTTTAATAAATATCTTTTTCTCTTTTGTTTATTTATTTTCTGTGCTAGAGACCAAACTCAGGGCCTTAGGCTTGCTAGGCAAGCATTCTATCAGTGATATATACCTTCAGCCTTAGGAAATACATTTCTTAATCAGATAGACATTTGTTCTCTGTTAGTTCATAGATAGATCCATGTCTAATTTATATGCTTCTAGAATGTGGGAAAGTATGGCTTCAATTTTATTTACATACACACACATATATATCCAAATGTAACAAAGATTAATACTAATGTATATTAGAAAAGAAAGACTAAGAATTCTCACTTACATTTCACAGTGGAGTAATGTTTTAAAATAAAATTTTTAGGACATAAACTAAATGTTTTCTATTCTTTCTAAAGTATTTGGCAAAAAAAAATCTTATAGTGTTCTATTTAAAAAAAAAGCTTTATTGAGGTATAATTCACATATCATACAAGTCACCCATTTAAACTCTACAATTTAAAACTTTTTTTTATTATATTTGTGCCATTAACACACTCAACATTAGAATATTTTCATTACCCTCAAAAGAAACCCATACATTAACTATTACTGTTCAGTACTCCCAATTCTCCCAGCCCTAGGAAACCACCAGTCCAGTCTGCTTTCTGTCTCTGGATTTACCTATTTTACACATTTTATAAGAATGCAAACATAATGTGTTATTTTGTGGCTTACCTCTTTCATTTAGCATAATTTTTTCAAGGTTTATTCATATTGTAGCATGTATCAATACTTAACTCTCCCTCTTTTTAAACAATACTGGGGATTGATTCTTCAGGCCTTCCTACATGCTAGACAGGTACTCAACCCCTGAGCTACATCCTTAGCCTGCTTCACTTTTTGACTATTATGAATGAATGATGTACTATGAAAAGTATGTACCCATTTGAGTGATCGTGTATTTTCGTATCCTTGGATATTTACCTAGGAGTGGAACTGCTCAGTCAATTGGTAATGTGTGTTTTGCTGGGGGTTGACCCCAGGGCAGTGCACATTGCTGAGCTACATCCCCGCCCTCTGTTGAAAATTCTGAGGAACTTCCAAACTGGTTTTCCAAAGTGACTACAACAGTTTACATTTCTTCCAGTAGGTGTGTGGAAGTTCTAGTGTTTCCACATCTCCTTTAACACTTACTTAGTTTTCTATTTCACCTGTCCTAGCTGGGTGCAAAGTGGTTTCTTATTGTGCTTTGTCATCAAGTGCTTATTTATTTTTATTTATTTATGTATTTATTTATTTTGTGCTGGGGATTGAACCCAAGGGCACTTCACCGTGGAGCTACATCCCCAGTCCTTTTTATTTTTTATTTTGAGACAGGGTCTAACTAAGTTACTGTGGGTCTCACTAAATTGCTGAAGCTGACCTCAAACCTGTGAACCTTCTGCCTCCACTTCCCAAGATGCTGGGATTCAAGGTGTGTGTTAATGCACACGGCCAATCTTTTATTTTAAACAGTTTTAAACTTCAAGAAGAAATTTCAGAAATTGTGAAATCATGGAGAGTTCCCATTTATCCTACTGTTTTCCTTTGTTACTAACATCTGCCATCAGTATTGTTCATTTATTAAAGTTTAATGAACCAGTATTAACATATTGTTACTAACATCCATACTCTTTCACCTTTCCTTAGTTTTTGTTGTTATTGGTTTGGTGGTACTAGGGATTGAACCCATGTGGGTGCTCTACCACTGAGCTGCATCTCCACACTTTATTTTTTGAGGTAGAGTCTCACTAAATTGCCCAAGCTGGCCTCACACTTGTGATCTTCTGCCTTAGCCTCCTCAGGGGCTGGTTTCACAGGCATGTGCCATTGCCCCTGGCTTCATTTCCTTAGCTTTTACCTAATGTCACTTTTATACTTCAGGATCCCATGCATGATGGCACATTATATTGAACAATCCTCCCTTCTTAGGCAGCTCCTTTTGAAATTTTTATTTTGGTGGTCTGGGTATTAAACACAGTGCCCAGTGATACTCTACCACTGAGCTGCATCCCTAGACCTTTTTATTTTTTGTGTATGTCTTTTAGTTTACTTAGATCTGTTACTTGATTTTTCAGCATAAAACCATATATCCATGCTCGGATATTAAACAAAATGTAATCAGCATACTTATCCTTTTCTTTCTAGTTTTAATGGTTTTTTTTTTCTTGGTATGAAGATACAGTTCAGTGGTAGAGTTCTTGCCTAGCATATCCAAGTCCCTAGTTTCTGTGCCTAGCACTGCAAAAATATAATTCTTTCCTTATAGTCAGCATTATAAAATTTTGGTCTATATTGTTCTGTAGCATTATTCTAATTTATTCTTATTTTTACTGTTAAATGGATCCACTGCTTTCTGTCCATTCTTTTACTCTTCTGACCTATTATCTAGCTGAACTTGTCTTTTAGTAGTAACTTCTGCAGAAATAGTTTGTGGTAGACAACATTATGAGTCCTTTCAAGTTCAGAATGTTTTGTGCTTTTGTGTGTGTGTGTGTGTGTGTGTGTGTGTGTGTGTGTGTGTGTTGGTTTGTTTTGCAGTACTGGGGATAAAACCAGGGACCTTAACATGCTTAGCAGGCACCCTTATCACTGAGCTACTTGTCCAACCTGTTTTGCTAAAATATTTTTTTTTGCCCCTTGGTGCAAGGGATTAAACCCAGGAGTACTGAACTACTTTTTTTTTTTTTTTTTGAGACACAGGGTCTTGCTAAATTGCTTACGGCCTCACTAAGTTGCTGAGACTAGTCTTGGATTTGTGATTCTTCTTCACCTCTGGAGTTGCTGGGATTAAATGTGTGCCATGGATCCCAGTGCCATGATACTTATTTTTATTTTTACAATTTTTTAAAGATTTTTTTTTTTGAATGATGGACACAATATCTTTATTTTATTTATTTTTTTATGTGGTGCTGAGGATCGAATCCAGTGCCTTACTTGAGCAAGGCAAGCGCTCTACCGCTGAGCTATAACCCCAGTTCCACTATTTAACTTTTTTTTTTAAAGTGTTTTTAGTTGTAAATAGACACAATACCTTTATTTTTATTTATTTTTATGTGGTGCTGACGATCAAACCCAGTGCCTCACACATGTGAGACAACTGCTCTACCACTGAGCCACAACCCCAGCCCTTGCCATTATACTTTAAATGACAGTTTTGCGTAAGATTTCAGAATCAAAACATCTTTCTTCAATATTATTATAGTTATTAATCTGTGTTGATTGTTGATGTGAAAAAGCTTGGCTACCTTGTTTCCCTTCCCTTCCACTTCACATAGGTGACCCATATTTATGGAATCAGTTTTTCTCTAGCTCTTTTCTGCCATCTGCCACAGCCTGAATTGTTTTCCCCGAAAAAGATACGTTGAAGTCCTTACCCCTTACAGTGTGACCTTATTTAGAAATAAGTTAATTGCAGATGTAATTAATTAAAATGAGGCTGTGGTATAGAAGGGTGGGTCCTTTTATTTTTATTTTTAGATGTTGATGAACCTTTATTTTATTCATTTATTTATATGCGGTGCTGAGAATCAAACCCAGTGCCTCACACATACTAGGCAAGTGCTCTACTACTGAGCTACAAACCCAGCCCAAGGGTAGGCTCTTTTGTGGGGTGGGGTAGTGCATGAAGATTGAAACCAGGTGCACTTTATACCATTGTGCTACATTTTCAGACACCTCTCTTCCCCATCCACCACACACACACCTTTTATTCTTTATTTTGTGATAGGGCCTGGCTAAATTGCTAACGCTAGGCTTAAAATCGCCATACTGCTGCCTCAGCTTCGCGAGTCTCTGGGATTACAGGCATGTACCAGCCTGCCTAGTAAGGATGGGTCTTTAATTCAATATGATTTGTGTTCATTAAGAAGAGGACAAGGGTTGTGCATGGTGGTGCACATTTGTAATCCCAGTGGCTCGAGAGGCTGAGCCAGGAGGATTGCCAAAACCAAATCTTCCTGGGTCCTCCAGGATTGAGTTCTAAGCCAGCCGCAGCAAAAGCAAGGTGATGAGAAACTCGGACTGTCTCTGAATAAAATACAAAATAGGACTGGGGATGTAGCTCAGTGGTCGAGTGCCCCAGAGTTCAATCCCCAGAAAGAGAGCGCGTGCATGTGCACACGAGAGAGCAAGCGAGCAGAGGACACAGGGAGTGGAAAGGCTTTATGGCAATAGAGGCAGAGCTTGGAGTGATGCACGTAGAAGCTAGGGAACCGTCCTCAAAGAGAGCACTGGTAGCTTTGGAGATGGGCCACTTTCTTATTGGTTTCAGAGAGCTGATTCACTACTTAAAGCCAAAAGGGTGGGGTTGCACTTATAGCCCAGAGGACGGAGTGTGCAGCCCAGGAATTATTCTCAGGCCTTGAAAGGTAATTGAATTTACCATGCTAAGTTTGGACTTGCTTGTGACCTACAATTCTTTTTTTCTGATTTTTCCCTTTTAGAAGAGAAAAATCTGTCCTATGCCTGTTCCACCATTGTATTTTAGAAGCAGATAATTTATCGTTTGATCTCATGGTGCTACAGATGGAGAAGAATTTTGCCCCAAGTTGAATTATACCCTAGTTCTTACCCATAAATTATTTCAGATGATGAGATTTGGGACAATCTATTGATAGTATTTAGATAGAAATTTGGGGCTTAAATGGAATGTCAAAAGTGTTAAGAATTTTGAGAATGTTGGTATAGTGGAAATATTTTGCACGTAGGAAGGACGTGATTTTTGGAGAGCTAGCAGGTGAACTGTTACAGAGTTGAATTGTGTCCCCAGAAAGATGATTATGTTGAAGCTCTAACTACTAGTACCTCAGAATGTGATTTTATTTGGAAATAGTCTAATTTTAAATGTAATTCCTTAAAATGCATACTGGAGTAATCCTAAAGAGGAAAAGACAGTTTCAGAAGAAGAATCCAAAAAACAAAGATGTGCACAAACACAAGCTGACCATGTGACAATGGAGGCATCACAGGCTTTTTTTTTTCAATACCTTTGTTTTATTTATTTGTTTATTTTTATATGGTGCTGAGGATTGAACCCAGTGCCTCACACATGCTAGGCAGGTGCTCTACCACTGAATTACAACCCCAGCCCCTCTCTGCTGTTTTGATCATTACTTTAGAAAGTTTGATCACTGTTTGCCATCCTTTTCCACCCAGCATAGATGGCATTTTCTCTTTTTGTTTCATTTTGTAAGAGCTTTTCTGAACTATATTTGTGGATTCAGTTTTTCATTGGATACTTTGTGCCCTCTGCTACTGATTTTGTATCCTCCCAGAAGATACCTTGGAGTAATAACTCCCAGTACCTTAGAGTACAGAGATTGGAGGGATGGATTTATGAGCCTAGAAATATTAAGTATTGATGGCAAACATCAGAAGCTAGAAGTAAAAAGAAACGATTATTCCCTACATGTTTCACGGAGCACATGGCCTGGCCCCACCAACACTTTGATTTTGAACTATTCTCTAGAACTGAGACAACAAGTCGCTGTTGTTTTAAGTCACTCAGTTTGTGGTCTTTTGTTAATGGCAGCTCTAGGAAAGTAATACAGCTGTGTCCAAAGCAGAAGTTTACTTTTCAGTTTAACTCGAGTCCATATTTTCTTCTTTTTTTTTTTTTTTTTTTTTTTTTTTTTTTTTTTTTTTTTTTTTTTTTTTTTGTACCAGGGATTGAACTCAGGGGTACTCAACCACTGAGCCACATCCCCAACCCTATTTTGTGTTTTATGTAGAGACAGGGTCTC
>PVHX01022442.1:0-27683 GCA_004024805.1 Geosciurus inauris | reverse complement strand
ATAAGAGAAATAGAGAAACACTGGACACGACATGGGGGAGGTGGGGGGCAGGAAAGGGGAATGGGTATAGTAAAGATGGTTGATAAAAAATATATATAAATATATATATATATACTGTTCATTGAAAGTGCATATAAAGATGTTTAATATGAAGAATGTAATCTGCTTATAATTTTGTGCAAAGTTAGAAAAATTATGACTGTAATAACTTTTTTTTCTATTTGCCTCAACAAATATTTTCAGTGAATAGTGTGTACAGCTTCTGAAAATTTGTTTTTTTTCTGTTATGTTTGATAACATGTATTAAAATGCAACTTTTGAGAAAAATAAAAAAAAAATCCATTCTTAAAAGAACACTAATGGGACAATCGGGGAATTTTATTGATGACAGGAGTGTTATATCAGGTGATTTAAAAATTTTTGATAATTAAACTGTGGTTATATAACAGAATTCTATGTTCAAAGGAATGAAATTTTAGTAGATATCTGCTATTCTTTCTTGCTCACCTCCTCTTTTCTTCTTTTGGCAACTGATCCTGTTTTTCTTTTGGGGAACTGTCCCTGTTACATGGAATCTTTGTGCTTTTCTTCCAAAGGATGAAAATAGCCAGTTGAGACTGATCACACCCACAAAGGAACGTGAATATTGACTAGAGTGAATCCGTTAGTTTGATATGGCTGCCATAACAAAATACCAGCAGGACTGGGGATATTCCTTGGTAGTAGGAGGCTTGCCTAGCATATGTGAGGCCCTGGGTTCAGTCCTCAGGGATTCCAAAAAAAAAAAAAAGAAAAGGTTTTATTTGGGCTTGATTTATATATGAGTTGTGCATGTGATACCTTCTCTAGTACATTACTAACAGTATTGTGGCAAATTGAAAGAATTGTACAGATTATGTCATTGAAGACCTCTGACCTTTTTAAAACATTTTGCTACTCTTTTTTTTTTGGTACTGGAGATTGAACTCAGGGGTACTTGACCACTGAGCCACATGCCCAGTCCTATTTTGTGTTTTATGTAGAGACAGGGTCTCACATTGCATAGCACCTTGCCCTTGCTAAGGCTAGCTTTGAACTTGTGATTCTCCTGTTTCAGCCTCCCTAAGTATTGGGATTACAAGCATGTGCCACCGTGCCTGGCTTACATTTTTTTTTAAGAATTTACCTTTATTAATTAATTAATTAATTAATTTTTATGTGGTGCTGAGGACGAATCCAGAGCCTCACTCATGCTAGGCAAGCACTCTACCACTGAGCTACAACCCCAGCCCGAGACCTCTGATTTTTATTAAAGTATAAGTTATCATTACAATATCAAAAATGTGGGAGTGCTAATTTTGTATCCTATTACTTTTCTGAATTCATTTATGAGTTCTAGAGGTTTTCTAGGTCTTCTAAAACAGAGTTTATTGGGTCTTCTAAAAATAGAATCATGTTTTGGACAGATAGTTTTAGCTCTTCTTTTCCTATTTGTATCCCTTTAATTTCTTTCTTTTGCCCAATTGCTCTGGCTGGAGATTCAAGGACTATGTTGAATAGAAGTAGTGAAAGTGGGCATCCCTGCCTTGTTCCTGTTTTTTTTTTTTTTTTTGGTACTGGAGATTGAACTCAGGGGCACTCGACCACTGAGCCACATCCCCAGACCTATTTTGCGTTTTATGTAGAGACAGGGTCTCACTGAGTTGCTTAGCATCTCGCCATTGCTGAGGCTGGCTTTGAACTCGCGATTCTCCTGTCTCAGCCTCCCAAAGTGCTGGGATTTCAGGCTTGCACCACCGCGCCTGGCTTGTTCCTGTTTTTAGAGGTAATAGTTTTAGTTTTCTTCCTTTTTTTTTTTTAAATATTTATTTTTTTAGTTGTAGGTGGACAGAATATCTTCATTTTTATGTGGTGCTGAGGATCGAACCCAGTGCCTCCCACGTGCTAGGCGAGCACACTACCACTGTGCCATAACCCCAGCCCCTAGTTTTTTTCCTTTTAGAATAATGTTGGCCTTGGGTTTGTCATATATAGCTTTTACAATATTGAGGTATGATTCTTTTATCCCTATTTTTTCTAGAGTTTTGATCATGAATAGATGCTGTATTTTGTCAAAGGTTTTTTTTTTTGGGGGGGGGGTGTTACTGGGGATTGAATTCAGAGGCACTCAACCACTGAGCCACATCCCCAGACCTATTTTGTATTTCCTTTAGAGAAGGGTCTCACTGAGTTGCTTAGTGCCTTGCCTTTGCTGAAGCTAGCTTTGAACTTGCGATCCTCCTGCCTCAGCCTCCCAAGCCTCCTGGATTACACGTGTGTGCCACTGTGCCCAGTCATCAAATGCTTTTCTGCATCTATTGAGATAATCATGTGATTCTTGCCTTTAAGTCTATTTAAGTGATGAATTTCATTTACTGACTTCTGTATGTTGAACCAACATTGCATCCCTGGGATGAACCTCATTTGATTATAGTGCACTATCTTTTTAATATGTTTTTGTATATGATTTGCCAGTACTTCATTGATAATTTTTACATCTATGTTCATCAAGAACATTGCTCTGAAGTTTTCTTTCTCTGGTGTGTCTTTGGTTTTGGTGTCAGGGTGATATTGGCTTCATAGAATGACTTTGGAAGAGTTCCCTCCTCTTCTATTTTATGGAATAATTTGAGGAGGATTGGTATTAATTCTTTAAAGGTCTGGTAGAACTCACTGAGCATACATCTCAAAAATAACACTCATAAATCAATTATGTTCCTATATTCCAATAATGAGTCAGCTGAAAGAGAAATTAGTAAAACCATCCTATTCACAATAGCCTCAAAAACACAAAACAAAACTTGGGAATAAATCTAACAAAAGAGGTGAAAGACCTCTACAATGAAAACTATGAAACACTAAAGAAAGAAGTTGACGAAGACCTTAGAAAATGAAAAGACCTCCCATGTTCTTGAATAGGCAGAATTAATATTGTCAAAATGGCCATACTACCAAAAGCGCTATACAGATTCAATGCAATGCCCATTAAAATTCAATGACGTTCTTCATGGAAATAGAAAAAGCAATCATGAAATTCATTTGGAAAAATAAGAGGCCCAGAATAGTCAAAGTAATCTTTAGTGAAGAAGGAGGCTTCACAATACCAGACCTAAAATTCTACTATAGAGCTATAGTAACAAAAACAGCATGGTATTGGCACCAAAACAGGCATTGGTTGATGGAACAGAAGAAAAAACACAGAAACGAACCCACAAAAATACAATTACCTCATACTACATAAAGGCATCAAAAACATATATTGGAAAAAAGATAGCTTCTTCAACAAATGGTGCTGGGAACTGGAAATCCATATGTAGTAGAATAAAATGTAATCCCTATCTCTCACCTTGCACAAAACTCAGCTCAAAGTGGATCAAGGACCTAGTTATTAGACCAGAAACCCTGCACATACTAAAAGAAAATATAGGCCCAACACTCCAACATATTGGCTCAGGAAATGACTTCTCAACAAGACTCCTAAATCACAAGAGGTAAAATAAATAATAAATAAATGGAATGGCATCAAACTAAAAAGCTTATTTACAGCAAAGGAAACAATCGAGTGTGAAAAGAGAGCCTGGGAGAGAGGTCTGTGGGTTCAACTCTCAATACTCCCCCCCAACACACACACAAAGATATAGAATTCTTAAACAATCCACAAAAAATATTAGTTGATAAACAAATTCAGCAAATTTGCAAGGATATAAGATCAACACACAATATACACTAGCAACAAATTTTGAAAATGTAATTAGAAAACAATCTCATTCATAAAAACATCAAAAATAACAAAATACTGAGGAATACACTTAACTAAGGAGGTACACCACATGTATGGAGAAAACTACAAAACATTAGTAAAGGGGGCTGGGATTATGGCGCAGTGGTAGCGTGCTCACCTAGCACGCATAAGGCACTGGGTTCGATCCTCAGCACCACATAAAAATAAAATAAAGATTCTGTCACCTACAACTAAAAAATAAACATTAAAAAAAAAAAAAAACATTAGTAAAGGCTGGGAATGTAGCTCCATGGTAGAGCACTTGCCTAGCATGTGCAAGATCCCACACCAAAAAAAAAAAAGTAAAGGAAATCAAAAACCTAAGTGGAATGATATCCAATGATCATGGATTGAAGGACTTAAAGTTGTTAAAATGGCAATTCTGCCCAAAGCCTTCTTCAGATTCAGTGCAGTACATACTCAATTTGCAATGGCCCTTTATGAAGAAATGGAAAAAAAAAAAAACTGATCCCAAAATTCATGTGGAATTGCATTGAACTTCAAATAACTTTAAACAATCTTAAAGAAACACAAAGTTGGAGGACTCTTTTTTTTTTTGTATCAGGGATTGAGCCCAGAGGCACTCAACCACTGAGCCACAGTCACAGTCCTTTTTGTTTTCATTTTTTTAGTTTTTAAAAATTTATTTATTCTAATTAGGTATACAAGACAGCAGAATGCATTTTGATTCATTGTACACAAATGGAGCGTAACTTTTCATTTCTCTGGTTGTACACAATATAGAGTTACACCATATGTGCAGTCACACATGTACCTAGGGTATTTTTGTTCATCTCATTTCACCATCTTTCCTGCCCCCATGTCCCATTCCCTCCTCTTTCCCCTTTGACCAGTTTCTCCATTCTTCCCGTGCCCCTTCCCCCATTATGGATCAGCATCTACTTATCAGAGAGAACATTTGGCCTTTGGTTTTTTGGGATTGGCTTACTTTGCTTAGCATGATGTTCTCCAACTCCATCCATCTATCTGCAAGTGCCATAATTTTATTCTTTTAACACTGAGTAATATTACAGAATTCATCTACTGAAGGACAACTAGGTTGGTTCCACAGTTTAGCTATTGTGAATTGAGTTGCTATAAACATTGAAGTGGCTGTGTTACTGTAGTATGCTGTTTTTAAGTCTTTGGGGGATAAACCAAGGAGGGGTTTATCCAAGTTTCCTAAGGAATCTCCATACTGCTTTCCAGATAGGTTGTACCAATTTGCAGTCCCACCAGCAATGTACGAGTGTGCCTTTTCCTCCACATCCTTGCCAACACTTATTGTTTGTATTCTTGATAACTGCCATTCTGACTGGGATGAGATGAAATCTTAGAGTAGTTTTGATTTGCATTTCTCTAATGACTAGAGATGTTGAACTTTTTTTTATATACTTATTGAGCAATTGTATATCTTCTGAGAAGTGTCTGTTCGGCTCCTTAGCCCATTTATTGATTGGGTTGTTTGCTTTTTTGGTGTTAAGTTTTTTGAGTTCTTTATATATCCTGGAGATCAGCATTCTATCTGATGTGTGTGTGGCAAAAATTTGCTCCCAGAATGTAGGCTCTCTGTTCACCTCATTGTTTCTTTTGCTGAGAAGCTTTTTAGTTTGAATCCATCCCATTTATTGATTTTTTTTTTTTGTACTGGGGATTGAACTCAGGGTTATTCAACCACTGAGCCACATCCCCAGCCCTATTTTGTGTTTTTATTTAGAGACAGGGTCTCATTGAATTGCTTAGCACTTCGCCATTGCTGAAGCTGGTTTTGAACTCGCAATTCTCCTGTCTCAGCCTCCCAAAGTGCTGGGATTATAGGCATGAGCCACCACATCCAGCTCCACTTATTCATTTTTTATTTTATTTCTTGTGCTTTAGGAATCTTGTTAAGGAAGTCGGGGCCTAATCCAACATGATGAAGATTTGGGCCTACTTTCTCCTCAATAAGTTGCAAGGCTTTAGTCTAATTCCTAGGTCTTTGATCCACTTTGAGTTGAGTTTTATGCATGGTGAGAGATAAGGGTTTAGTTTTATTTTGCTGCAGATGGATTTCCAGTTTTCCCAGCACCATTCATTGAAGAATCTTTTCTCCAGTGTTATGTTTTTGGAACCTTTGTCTAGTATGAGATAACTGTATTTATGCGGGTTTGTCTCTGTGTCTTCTATTCTATACCACTGGTCTACATGTCTATTTTGGTGCCAATACCATGCCATTTTTGTTACTATAGCTTTGTAATATAATTTTAGGTCTTGTATTGTGATGCCTCCTGCTTCACTGTTCTTGCTAAGGATTGCTTTGGGTATTCTGCGTCTCTTATTTTTCCAAATAAATTTCCCATGATGCTTTTTCTATGTCTATAAGGAATAACATTGGGATTTTAATTGGAATTGCACTGAATCTGTATAGTGCTTTGGGTAGTATGGCCATTTTGACAATACTGATTTTGCTTATCTAAGAACATGGGAGATTTTTCCATCTTCTAAGGTCTTGTTCAATTTCTTTCTTTACTGTTCTGTAGTTTTCACTGTAGAGGTCTTTTACCTCTTGTTAAATTGGTTCCTAAGTACTACATTTGGGGGGGGGGCTACTATGAATGTGGTAGTTTTTCTAATTTCTCTTTCAGAGGATTCATCACTGATGTATAGAAATGCATTTGATTTATGGGTATTGATTTTATATCCTGCTACTTTGCTAAATTCATTTATTAATTCTAGAAGTTTTCTGGTAGAATTTTTTGGATCCTTTCCTCTAAGTGAAGAATCATGTTGTTGGCAAATAATGATAGTTTAACTTCTTCATTTCCTATTCTTATCCTTTTACTTTCTTCTGTCTGTCTAACTGCTCTCATTAGAGTTTCAAGGACTATGTTGAATAGAAGTGGACATTGGTGTCTTGTTCCCCTTTTTAGGGGGAATTCTTCCAATTTTTCCCCATTGAGGATGATGTCAAAGAGGACATCCATGTCTTGTTCCCCTTTTTAGGGGGAATTCTTCCAGTTTTTCCCCATTGAGGATGATGCTGGCTTTTGGTTTTGCATAGATAGCTTTTACAATGCTGAGGTATGTTCCTACTATTCCTAGTTTTTCTAGTGTTTTGAACATGAAGAGATGCTGTATTTTGGCAAATGCTTTCTTAGCATCTATAGAGATAATCATATGACTCTTGTCTTTAAGTCTATTGATGGGATGAATTATGTTTATTGATTTCTGTATGTTGAAACAACCTTGCATACCTGGGATGAACCCCACTTGATCATGGTGCACTATCTTTTTAATATGTTTTTATATGCAATCTGCCAGATTTTTATTGAGAATTTTTGCATCAATGTTCATCAAGGATATTGGTCTGAAGTTTTCTTTCTTTGATGTGTCTTTGTCTGGTTTTGGAATCAGGGTGATATTAGCCTCATAGATGAGTGGAAGGGTTCCTTTCATTTCTATTTCATGGAATAATTTGAGGAGTATTGGTATTAATTCTTCTTTGAAGGTCTTGTAGAACTTGGCTGAAAATCCATCTGGTCCTGGGCTTTTCTTGGTTGGTAAGCTTTTGATGGCTTCTTCAATTTCCTTGCTTGATACTGATCTGTTTATGTTGTGTATGTCCTCCTGATTCAGTCTGGGTAGATCATATGCCTCTAGAAATTTGTCGGTGTCTTTGGGATTTTCTATTTTACTGAAGCATAGATTTTTAAAATAGTTTTTAATTATCTTCTGTATTTCAATAGTGTCTGTCATGATAGTTCCTTTTTCATCTCAAATTTTAGTAATTTGAGTTTTCTCTCTCCTTTTCATTAGGGTAGCTAAAGGTTTATAAATTTTATTTTTTTCCCCAAGAACTAGCTTTTTTGTTTTGTCAATTTTTTGAATTGTTTCCTTTGTTTCTATTTCATTGATTCCAGCCCAGATTTTAATTATTTCCTGTCTTTTACTTCTTTTGGTGTTGATTTGTTCTTTTTCTGGAGCTTTGAGATGTAATGTCAGGTTGTTTATTTGTTGAATTTTATTCTTTTAATGAATAAGCTTAATGCAATAAACTTTCCTTAGTACTGCCTTCATAGCATCCCAGAGATTTTGATATGTTGTATCAGAGTTCTCATTTACCTCCAAGAATTTTTTTATTTCCTCCCTGATGCCTTCTGTTATCCAAGCATCATTCAATAGCTTATTAATCTCCAGGTGTTGGAGTAGCTTCTATTGTTTATTTTATCATTGATTTCTAATTTCATTCCATTATGGTCAGATAGAATGCAGGGTAGTGGCTCTATTTTTTTTGTATTTGCTAAGACTTTCTTTGTGGCATAACACATGGTCTATTTTAGAGAAGGATCCATGTGCTGTTGAGAAAAAAGTGTATTTACTCCTTGATGGATGAAGTATTCTGTATGTCTGTTAATTCTACATTATGGATTGTATTATTGAGTTCTATGGTTTCTTTGTTTAGTTTTTTTTTTTTTAAATATTTTATTTAGTTATAGATGAACACAATACCTTTGTTTATTTTATGTGGTGCTGAGGATCGAACCCAGTGCCTCACGCATGCTAGGCGAGCACGCTACCACTGCGCCACAATCCCAGCCCTCTTTGTTTAGTTTTTGTTTGGAAGATCTGTCCAGTGGTGAGAGAGGTGTGTTAAAGTCACCCAGTATTATTGTGTTGTGGTCTATTTGATTCCCAAAATTGAGAAGGGTTTGTTTGATATACGTGGATGCTCCATTGTTTGGGGCATAGATATTTATGATTGTTATGACATATGGTGGCTTGAAGTTTGCTTTATGTAATGTGAGGATGGAAATCCCTACTTGTTTACATGGTCCATTTGAGTGGTATGTTTTTTCCCATCCTTTCA
Source organism: Geosciurus inauris (assembly GCA_004024805.1). Classification (NCBI taxonomy): domain Eukaryota; kingdom Metazoa; phylum Chordata; class Mammalia; order Rodentia; family Sciuridae; genus Geosciurus; species Geosciurus inauris. Next base: position 19,038 of record PVHX01022442.1, on the reverse strand, counting down.
CCTTCAGTCTGTGGACGTCTTTTTCTATAAAATGAGTCTCTTGAAGACAACATATTGTTGGGTCTTTTTAAAAAAAAAAAAAAAAATCCAATCTGCCAGTCTATGTCTTTTGATTGATGAGTTTAGGCCACTAATACTCAGGGTTATTATTGAAATATGGTTGTATTCCTGTTCATTTTGGTTTATTTTTGATTTTTAACTTGACTTGGTTTCTCCTTTGATTGGCTTTTCCTTTAGTGTAGTTCCTCCCTTTGCCGATTTTCATTGTTTTTCATTTCCTCCTCATGAAATATTTTACCAAGAATGTTCTCTAGTGCAGGCTTTCTCATTGTAAATTCTTTTAACTTTTGTTTTTCATGAAAGGTTTTTATTTCATCATCAATTCTGAAGTTTAATATTGCTGGATATGAGATTCTTGGTTGGCACCCATTTGTTTCTTCTTTTTTTTAATGTTTTTTTTTTGTTTTGTTTTTTGTTTTTTTTAGTTGTAGATGGATGGAAATACCTTTATTTTGTTTATTCAGTTTTATGTGGTGCTGGGGATCGAACCCAGTGCCTCACATGTGGTAGGCAAGTGCTCTGCCACTGAGCTACAGCCCTAGCCCCAGCACCCATTTTCTTTCAGAGCTTGGTATATGTTGTTTCAGGATCTCCTGACTTTGAGGATCTGGGTTGAGAAATCTGTTGAAATCTGAATTTTCTTCCCCCTGTATGTAATCTGAACCTTCTCTCTTGCAGCTTTTAAAATTCTATCCTTATTGTGTATGGTAGGCATTTTCTTTTTTTTTTTAATTTTTTTTTTAGTTGTAGATGGACACAATGTCTTTATTTTATTGCTTTGTATGTGGTGCTGAGGATCGAACCCAGGGCCTCACGCATGCGAGGCAAGCGCTCTACCGCTGAGCTACAATCCCAGCCCCAAATGCCATGATTTTATTAGCTTTTAATGCTGAGTAATATTCCATTGTGTATATATACCACAGTTTCTTTATCCATTCATCTATTGAAGGGCATCTGGGTTACTTCCACAGTTCAGCAATTGTGAATTGTGCTACTATAAACATTGAAGTGGCTGCATTACTGTAGTATGCTGTTTTTAAGTCTTTAGGGTACAGGCCAAGGAGTGGGATAGCTGGGTCAAACGGTGGTTGAAGAAGACCTCAGAAGATGGAAAGACCTCCCATGTTCTTGGATAGGCAGAATTAATTTTGTCAAAATGGCCACATTACCCAAAGCACTATACAGATTCAATATGATCCCAATTAAAATCCCAACACCATTCCTTATAGAAATAGAAAAGGCAATTATGAAATTCATTTGGAAAAATAATAGACCCAGAATAGCAAAAGCAATCCTTAGTAAGAAGACCAAAGCATGAGGCATCACAATACCAGACCTTAAACTATACCACAAACCTATAGTAACAAAAATGGCGGGGCTGGGATTGTAGCTCAGCGGTAGAGCGCTTGCCTTGCAAGTGTGAGGCCCTGGGTTCGATCCTCAGCACCACATACAAACCAATAAAGTAAAGACACTGTGTCCATCTACAACTTAAAAAAAAAAAAAAAATGGTATGGTATTGGCACCAAAATAGACATTTAGACCAATGGCAAAAATAGAAGACACAGAGACAAACACATAAATACAGCTATCTCATCCTAGACAAAGGTGCCAAAAACACACTGGAGAAAAGATAGCCTCTTCAACGAATGGTGCTGGGAAAACTGGAAGTCCATATGCAGCAAAATGAAACTAAACCCCTTTCTCTCACCATACACAAAAATCAACTCAAAGTGGATCAAGGACCTAGGAATTAGACCAGAGAACCTGCCCCTAATAGAAGAAAAACAAGCCCAAATATTCATCATGTCAGATTAGGCCCTGACTTCCTTAACAAGACTCCTAAAGTATAAGAAATAAAATCAAGAATCAATAAAAGGGTTGGATTCAAACTAAAAAGCTTCTTCTCAGCAAAAGAAACAACCAATGGGGTGAACAGAGAGCCTACATTCTGGGAGCAAATTTTTGCTACATACACATCAGATAGAGCACTGATCTCCAGGATATATAAAGAACTCAAAAAACTTAACACTAAAAAAACAAACAATCCAATCAATAAATGGGCTAAGGAACTGAACGGACACTTCTCAGAAGAAGATACACAATTGATCAACAAATATATGCAGAAATGTTCAACATCTCTAGCAATTAGAGAAATGCAAATCACAACTACTCTAAGATTTCATCTCACTCCCTGCTAGTTCTGAGAGACTTTCTCTTGGCTCCCAAGAGCAGGAATTCCCTGATGTTGGCACACATAGCTATCTTGGCACAATCTCCTGTTGTATGGAAAAATTCAAATTCATCTTTTTTTAAAAGATATTTTATTTATTTATTTACTTATTTATTTATATGCAGTGCTGAGGATTGAACCCATTGCCTCACATGTGCTAGGCAAACACTCTACCACTGAGCTATAGGCCCAGCACCCCAAATTCATCTTCATATCCTCTTCTCCTTCTCTGCCATTGGCATAGACTTAACTCCCCTAAACTCAGACCTGTTGGGACTTGACTCCCAATAACTGGTTTTACCAGTGAGTGGGGCAATCTGGACTTTTCAGTGACATCATTGAGATAGTGCCCCTCAAAAGAGCAGCAGTTCCTTTTCTATATTGTGGATCTTCAGATTAATGTTTGCCATTTTCATTTCATTTCCTGAAAGTCAGGGTCAGCTCATGAGAAGTTGTTAAACAACATGCTAAATGTGAAATGTCAACCCTCACTCTAAACTTTCCTTATTCAGAGCATCAAATGAAGACTTCATTGGGTTTTATAGTGGCTTTCTGATTTTGGTAGTCCATCCAAGAAGGGAGTTTGAAAGTTGTACACTGTTAATGATTGTCTGCCTATGTCCTGAAATACCACAATAGTTTATGAAAAGTATCTTTAATAAAGCTGGATACAATTTGGCTTGGGAAAATAAATAATAAATAAATAAAGGTATTATGTCCATCTACAACTAAAAAATTTTTTAAATAATTAAATACAGGGCTGGGGTTGTAGCTCAGTGGTAGAGCACTTGCCTAGCATGTGAGAGACACTGGGTTCGATTCTCAGCATCACATACAAAAATAAATAAAATAAAGATATTGTGTCCATCTACAGCTAAAAATTTTTTTAAAAAATTAAATACAGGGCTGGGATTGTGGGTCAGCGGTGGAGCACTTGCCTCGCATGCGTGAGGCTCTGGGTTCGATCCTCAGCACCACATACAGAGCAATAAAATAAAGACATTGTGTCCATCTACAAAAAAAAAAATTAAATACAGATGATACCCCAAGTTAAAACTTTTTGAGGTTATGAAGATACACCAATGAAAAAGAAGAGAAATATTTGAAGCACAAATGTTTTATTTACATAAATACTTCTTTTTCTGAATTGAAAACTTATTGTAATACAGACCACAACTGCTATTTTTTTCCTCAATTAGTATCATGTTAAAATATTGTTTTTTGTTTTGGTGTTCACATAAATAAGAAAACATCTTTATAAGAAGTCTTCATTTCTATAATTAACCAAAGGGAAATTAAGTAACACTGCCACACCCATTAAAAGTGCCAGCAAACCAGGCACAGTGGTGCATGGCTGTAATCCCAGCACTTTGGGAGGCTGAGACCAGAGAATTGTCAGTTCAAAGCCAGCCTCAGCAATGGCAAGGTGCTAAGTAACTCAGTGAGACCCTGTCTCTAAATAAAACAAAATAGGGCTGGGGATGTGGCTCAGTGGTGGAGTACCCAAGTTCAACTCCCAGTACCAAAAAAAAAAAAAAAAGTGTCAGCAAATGCCAGGTGTGGTGGCACAATCCTGTGATCCCAGCTACTCCTAGAGGGTAAGGCAGGAGAATTAAAAGTCTGAAGCCAGCCTGGGCAACTGAGTAAGACCTTGCTTCAAAATAAAAATTTTGAAAAAGAACTCAGGATTTAGCTCAGTGGTAGAGTGCTTGCCTAATGCCTGCAAGGCCCTGGGTTCAATCTCTAGTAATGGAATAAAAAAAAGTGCCAGTAAGTGGATGGAAATATTACTGAAATTCACACTACACATTACAACACTTTTCTCAGTTGATTAATTATGCAAGTGTTGTTAGGATTGTTAAGAAAAAAATCATGATTTTATTTAAAAATTTTTTTGTGTGATAGGATCTCACTGTTGCCTTCTCTAGTCCTCCCACCTCAGCCTCCCGAGCGCTAGAACTATAGGTGCCACTGTGCCACTGTTACAGAAACATTTGTAACAGAAATAAATTAATGTGTAAGTATATATTTTAAACTCACACTTGCAAAATTGTATTATTTGCTATAAAAATTAAAAATCAGAAATGGTAAATGCATTGATTCCTTGATGCTTTTTACTTTTCAAGCTCTGTGCTCTGTTATGTGCAATTCAATCCTTTTTGTGATTTTTTTTTTCCTGAAAAAAGTTATCATCACTGCCAGAGCATGTGTGGTACAGATTGTTTTCTGTGGCAACCTACTCTTTAGCATTCATGCAAATTGAGGACTTCTCACCATGAATTCCCTGCTGTTTACTAAAATTTATCTAAGTATTCCTCATATTTATAAAGTGAATGCTATGTATGGATTTTCTGATGTACAATAAGATTTGATTTCTGGGAAAATGCTTTCCCACATTTGTTACATTCATAGGGCTTCTCTCCTGTGTGAGTTACCTGGTGTCTAAGGAGATGAGACTTCTTGATGAAGGCTTTGCCACATTCAACACATTCATAAGGTTTCTCTCCGGTATGAATTCTTCGGTGTGTAACAAGCACAGATGTGTTGCCAAAGGCTTTACCACACACAATACATCGGTAGGGCTTCTCCCCCGTATGAAATCTAGAATGTTTATGAAGGGAGGAGCTATACCTGAAGGTTTTCCCGCATTCCTTACATTCAAAAGAGTTCTCAAATGTATGTGATTTCACATGTTGATTGAAGGAGGAGTTCCACATGAACGTTTTCCCGCACTGACTACACTCATAAGGTTTCTCTCCAGTGTGAAGTCTCTGGTGGACCACAAGTTGGGCTTTGCGGACAAAAGCACTCCCGCAGTCACTGCACACAAAGGGTCTCTCTCCATTATGAATTTTCTGATGCGCTGCAAGGTGTGTCTTCCTGCTATAGGTTTTCCCACAGTTGTTGCACTCAAAGGGTTTTTTTCTTGTAGGATTTTTTTCATGTCTAATGAAATGAAACTTCTTTTTGAAGATTTTTCTACATTCACTGAATTCATAAGCATTTTCTCCAGTATACCTTCTATTATAATTGAATAAGTCTAAATCAGGTTGCAAGCTCTTCTCATACGACTTACATTGATACGATTTTCTTCTTGTAAAATTAGGATTTGTGTTCATATCAAAGTGGTGGAGTCTGTCCATAGTAAGAATTTTACTGAATGTGAACAAAACAGACTTCAAAAAACTGTCCTTGCTGTCCTGATACTTCTCTGGCTCATCAAGAGGGCAGTCAGCTTCTAAAAAGGAGAGTAAAACATTCCTACTTATTTTTTCCCACCAACATGTTATAGAGAGAAGAATCTATGGTTTCAAATCCAGTCTCTCGTTTTGCCTTGCTCTTCCTGAGCTTTAAGAATAAAACTGGGGGCTGGGGCTGTGGCTCAGCGGTTGAGCGCTTGCCTCGCATACGTGAGGCACTGGGTTCGATCCTCAGCACCACATAAAAATAAATAAATAAAGATATTGTGTTCATCTACAACTAAACAAAATATTTAAAAAAATAAAATAAAAAATAAATAAAAAGCACTGGAGACCATTAAATGCCCAAAACAGCAAACACATTAACAAAATAAAAAAAAAAAAAAACTTAAAAAAAAAAAGAATAAAACTGATAGAAAGGAAATGGGAACAGATGGCTTACTTTGTGATCTGTAGAGAGACAGTCAAACAGGCATAAGGCAAAAGCAGGGTATAAGGGAAGTCAACAGGCTGTTGGACAAGGGTTCAGGGTTAGGTCACAGAATGGGGAGACTCCACTGGGGAGCTCTGATTAACAGATGGGGTCACAAGGCCACCAGCAGATAAGAGTGTTAAGGGAAAATCTCAAAAGAATAGACTAGGTTTGGAGGAGGCAGATAAGACACAGCAGAGTCCTCTCTACCTCATTCCTTGATTGCCCTAACAGAACAGTTCCCTATTTCTCATTCATGTCTCTTTTTCCTCTTATTCATCGGGCACAAGGTCAGTTTCCTTCAGGGATATCCTCTACCTCAGGCCTCTAGCTCCATACAAGCCATAGCTGAAGCACTCTTGTAGAGAGGGTTTCGAATCTACTGACAGGTGGGACTCATCTTACATGCAGCTGTAAGCCTAGGAGCACAAACGTCCAGTGGGCCATCCATGGAAAAGTCATCCTTAGCCCAGCCATAGATTCTACTTTCTGTCACTTTTACTCTAGCTGGATTTCTGTATATGACACGTATCTGTCATATTTGTACTGGGCAAGGACTGTTCTCAGTCCTCTTTCAATCTGCCTAACCAACTAGTCTTCTTTGCTTTCATCAGTCACATTCACTCACTCCTACCCTCAAAACTATAAATCCCAAATCTGATGATCCGTTTAAAAAAATGGGGAAGGATGAACTAATGCCCCACTCTGGAGTCTCCTTTCAGTGGACTGTTAGTTCCGTATAACACCTCTAACTCTTTACTCTGAGGAGCTGGACTTGGCGATGGGCTACAGTCACTGGTACACATTTCATTGTGGAGTAATGGGGTTTGGTTCCTTTTCTTTTCTTTCTATTTAAACAATGGGAAACAGCATCCTACAGCACCTCTACAAAAAATAACCAACTGAAAAATTCAGTGTAATCAGCCTGGTAAACAAAACTATGCAAGATAAGAATTTACTGGTGGTATCTAAGCATGCACTTTACTCGTCCTCAAGGATCTTCTATTCCATGGAGTCTGGACTCCTCGATTTACAATGAGGGGAGGGGCTTATATCGTAATAAAGCCATAGTATATTGAAAATATTACTAAGGTGAAATGCATTTACTACACCTACCAAATATCCTAACTTAGCAACACAGTTTTCTGTAGAGTACACGTCATTTACCCTAGTGATCATGTGGCTAGCTGGGGACTGTGGCTCATTATTGCTGTCCATCATCTTGACAGAGTACCACACAGAGATAGCTCAGGAAAAGACAAAATTTTAAGTGCAGTTTCTACTAAATGGGTATTACTTTTGCACCACTATAAATTCAAAATTCATTAAGTTGAACCAGTGAAAGTTGGAGATGGTCTGTGATTAGGATCTTCTGCTCATATTCCTTCCTCACCTATTTGCACTCTCTCCTCTCATTCTAGCACTTAGATATTCTTCAGGGAGGAGCTACTGTTCCATGATCACCAAAGGAGACTTCTCCAGTCTTTGCATACTTTAAACCTTAAGCTCCATTTTCTTTGGATGTCTAAGAGAGTCACTGTTACACCATTCACCTTAATAATGAACTAGACTAAAACTGGAGTGTTAAGGTGTATTCAACAAATGTTTCACATTCACTTGTCAAATTATAAAATGTTTTAATGACTATGGTTTGCTGTTCCAATTACCATTTATATACTTAGAAATTGGTAATGGAGCCTTTGCTTTCTTTGAGTCTTTCTCAAGAAACCTTTTTAAAAAGCTTATACGAGGGAACACTAAGAAGAAACATGCTCCACAATGCCTGGCTCTACAACAGTAAATTAATGGAATGTTCATTAAAGGGAAAAAGGAATGTAATCAACTCTTTTTCTTTAGAGTATTATCATGAAGAATTATGCCTTAAAAGCCACAAAGAGTGGCACACGCCTGTAATTCCAGTGGCCTGGGAGGCTGAGGCAGGAAGATCATGAGTTCAAAGCCAGCCTCATCAACTTAGCCAGGCCCTAGCAACTCAGTGAGACCCTGTCTCTAAATAAAATACAAAAAAGGGATGGAATGTGGCGCAGAGGGAAGCATCCCTGAGTTCAATTCCTGGTACAAAAGAAAAAGCCACAAAGATTTTTTTAAAAGTCCAAGATAGCATATGTCAAGTTTTCATGATAAACTCATGGCAAAGTTGGACTGAGAGTTCAAAAAAGTAGAAATGGATTTAGGCTTGAGTTATGAAAGGGGAGAAAACTGACCTCAAACTTTATACCATGCTGGGTTTGGTTATGTGGAGCAAACCAGCATCAAAATGACTGATGCAGAAAGAAAATTGTGTATAGAAGACATAAAAGACCCCAATTCTCATGAAATAGGGGGAAAAATGTATAATTCTGGATAAGCAAAATGGGACCACACTGTACAGGACATTAAAAGCCATTTAAATATCACAATATAGGTTATAAATGACTAAATTTTATTGTCAGGACATTGATAAGAAAAATGGAGCTGAGTGTGGTGGCACATGCCTGTAATCCCAGCGGCTCAGGAGGCTGAGGCAGGAGGATTGCAAGTTCAAAGCCAGCCTCAGCAAAAGTGAAGTGCTAAGCAACTCATTGAGACCTTGTCTCTAAATAAAATACAAAACAGGACTGGGGATGTGGCTTAGTGGTTTAGTACCACTAAGTGGTTTAGTACCAATCAATCCCCAGTACCCACCCCCCACACAAAAAAAAGAAAAATGGAATAATTTGGATAAATTGTGGAAGAACAACTAAGATACACCAGGAAAGAGAATGGAATTGACAAAATAGGAACATAAACAATCCAAACAAATATCAGTAACTTAAGTTGACTTGGTTTATGTCAGTAGAAGTTAAGGTCCCAGGGAATTTAAAATACAATTAATTGGTGTCCTAATCATTTGACACTTCTCTAATGCTCTCTGAGGAAAGGGGAAATTTATTTTGAATCAATTTTTGATAAAGTAATAGCTGAAACATAAGCCATAAATCTGTCTAGTCTTTAAGGTTAAACTATTGAGAGAAAAAAGGCAAATCACTTGCCACATGATTTCAAGACTGCAAAGCAAGTGGGCCAGTCATGATTCTTTACTGCAAGATAGAGGTGAAGGCTGAAGAATTTTAAAAATTAGTTACTATGAAAAGACAGATAATAAAGGCAGGTGAGGTACAATTACAGGAGTGGGGAGTTGCTGAGGCAAAGATGCTGGAGGTGGCATATACAAATAACTTTAGTCTTCAGTGATGAGGCTTCTGAGGGAGTTTCTATGAAGAGAAGTTGAGAAGAAGGTAGAAGGGCAAGAAATGAGATGAATAAGCAGTAAAAAAGGGTGAGGCAGGTCGGCTGGAAGTAAGTAAACTTGAGTGGCAAGTGAATTTCTAAAAAGATATCAGTATTAAAAGTGAAGCAAACCCAGCACTTAGGGAGGCTGAGACAAGAGGATAGCGAGTTCAAAGCCAGCCTCAGCAAGGGCGAGGCGCTAAACAACTCAGTGAGACCCTGTCTCTACATAAAACACAAAATAGAGCTGGGGATGTGGCTCAGTGGTCGAGTACCCCTGAGTTCAATCCCCAGTACCCCCCCAAAAAAAAAAAGTGAAGCAAAAAGATGCACTAGAAAAAAGATACCCCACATTATCAGTGAGGCTAAAGATGGGTAAGGTGAATGAAATAAATTCTTATAATTTTATGTTGTCTCAGCTTCCATTTTGCATAAAGTTTAACTTTCTCATGCCAGAAATAGTGTGGTCAATTGGATTTCCACCTTATACAACTGTTTTCTGGTAACTACTTCTCTGGGGGACAGATAGATACAGCCTATCTGTATCTGACTGGCTGTGCTGACCTTCACACCCTGTGTGGACTGTGCAGCTATGTCATAGTAACCACTTCTCAGCAACAATGTGGTCTCCTGGAACTTGTGTGTGCTTGCTTTAAACCTACCAACTAAAACTTCCCCTAGGAAATCTGTCTGGATAACACCCTGCCCCCAATGAAAGCACTGGCCCACAGGTCCCTGTCTCTCTCCCTGCCTTTATGCCTGACCAATGTGTGTGTGGCCTCTGGTAATGCTAAGCAAGACCCCCACACATACCAGGACCTCTAAGTAATAAAAGATTGCCATCTCATGTGTCCTAATTGTTGAAGGGGTACTCTCCATCTCAGGGACCCTAAAACAGTGGAATATATAATGCAAGAAAAGAAATTTTTTTTAAAACAAAAATAATTAAGAGCATGATGCTAATAAAAGTTGTTTTTCTTTTTAATTAACATGTATTGAACACTTACTATCTGCCAGCCAACCATTTGAAGTGTTTTACAGGTATTAGTCCATATAATCTTTACAGGAATCTGAGGGAATTAATATCATTATTTTATAAAACTTTTTGGTTTGGTTGTTGTTTTTCATTATTTTATAAATTAAAAAATTATGCTACAAAGTAATTTTTCCAAGGTTATACAACAATTGGTAGAGTAAGGCTTCAAATATATACAATCTGACAACATTCTAAGAACCAACTACACAGAAAAAAAATCTGCAATAATGTTGAGAAGGGAAGAAAAATGAGGGTTTCAGGAATTAATAGAAGAGAAACAAAGCAAGCACCTGCATGAACAGGCAGTGTGAGGAGCCACAGGAAGGAGACAGCACCTTCACATGGCAGCTGAGCAAGAGCAGAAACACGAGGGCATTGTTTGGAAAGCTGATGATGTCAGGAGTACCCACTCACTTCCTTCATTTTTTGGTTTTTAAGAGGTGCTTCCTAAAAAGCATTCAAAGGTGCCTATCTTTCACTGACCAAATGGGATCTCAGTTTCAAAGACTCCCATCTGATTTTCTCTCACTCACCTGGACAGCTCCCGTGTAGGTGCTCTCCTTCCACCAACCATGGCTCTTGTCCTCGCTCCACCTTGAGGATCACTTTTGTTTTGGGACCTGGACACCCTGTTCATGGGAAAACAACACACAAGAGGGGACAAAGTGCTGGGGGGCAAATAGCTACCTCAGAACTCAGATCTGCCTCCAGTCTTAGGCATTTAAAGGATGACAAGTAGACTTTAGAACAGAACAGACCCTTCTCCACTGGGGAGGCGGAAGCATCAAAAGACTTTGTGATCCCAAAAGGAGTAAAGAATCTTGGACCACTGTTCTCAGCTCTCACATGTCTTAAACGGAGTGCACTATATTGGTACATTCCAAGTCACACACCCTCTATCCTTACCCACTGAGATGAGGTTTCTATAGTTCTCCAACATCACATCCCAATATAGGGATCTCTGATCACAATCAAGCAGCTGCCACTCTTCTGAAGTGAAGTCCACAGCCACATCCGGGAATGTCACTGATTCCTGTAATAGCACATTTTTCTTCAAACTAGTGTGTGCATCATTAGGGACTTGCAAAACAATCATGACAGTCTCTTAATATCATGTTCATTGTTGAGTTTGTAGAAAGTTATGTATAGTAACTACTATACACTTGATTCAGAAATAAACTTTGCAATAGCAATAAAAATCATATTAAAAATCCAACTAGTGCCAGAAAAATTCAACAAGGGAAAGAGAACGGTGCTGAGACAACTAGATTCCCACACACAGAAAAATAAAGTTGATCTCTCACCCACCTCATAAAACAAACAAAATATGAACTAAAATGGATTGGGGACCTAAATGTGAGAACTAAATCTGTTAAACTCTTAGAAAAAACCACAGGAGAAAGTCTTTGTAATCTTAAATTAGGCAGTGGCTTCTTTTGTTTTTGTTTCATTTTGTTTTTGTTTTAGTTGTAGATAGACACAATACCTTTATTTTATTTAATTTTATGTGGTCCTGATGATTGAACCCAGTGCCTCAGATGTGCTAGGCAAGCACTCTACCACTGAGTTACAACCCCAGCCCCAGGCAGTGGCTTCTTAAATACAACATAAAAGTCTAAGGGACAAAAGATAAAATCAATTTGAATTCATCAAAACTAAAAAACTTTGTGCTTCATAGAACACAACAAAATAAGTAAAGCTAGGTGTGTATTATATGTCTGTAATCTCCAGCTACTCAGGAGGCTGAGGCAGGATAGAAGAATCACAAGTTCAAGGCTAGCCTCAGCAACTTGGCGAGGTCCTAAGCAACTTAGTGAGACCCTGTCTCAAAATAAAAAATAAAAAGGTCTGGAATGTAGCTCACTGGTAAAGCACCCCTTGGTTCAATCCCCAGTACTAAAAAAGAAGAAAGAAAAACTCAAAGACAAGGAGAAAATACTTGCAGATCATATATGTGACAAGAGACCTGTACCAGAATAAAGCATTCTTAAAATTCAAGAAAAGACAACTTAATTTAAAAATAGGCAAAAGATTTGAACAGACATTTCTCCATGTGTGTCTGTGTGTGTGTATGTGTATGAAGAATGGTTGCTCCCCTCGGGGACCTTACAATCTATTAGACTCTACAAAGTAAACAACTGTAATGTTACTAAAGTGATATGTGTGTGTGTGTATGTGTGTATTTACAGATCTTCTATATTACAGTACAATATTTTCAAGGTTGATCCCTGTTGTAGATATATCAGTATTTCATTCCTTTTTTAGTACTGATTAATATTCCATCCTGTGAATATATCACATTTTGTTTATCTATTTGTCAGTTCATGGACACCAGATTGTCATATATATGAGAAAAATCAATAAGCACATGAAATAACGATAAATATCATTAGTCATTAGTGAAATGCAAATCAAAACCACAATAAGATACCACTGCACACCCATGAGGATGGCTAAAATAAAAGGCAAACAATTTCAAATGTTAACAAGCACATTAAGAAGTAGGAACTCTTATTCATTTCTGGTGGGATTGCAAAATAGTGTAGCAACCATGGAAGACAGTTTGGCAGTTTCTCAAAATGTTAAACATATGACCAACAATTCCACTCCTAAGTATATACCCAATAGAATCAAAACGTGTATATGTAAAAACCTGTACACAAATGTTTGTGGCAGAATTATTCAAAGTAGTCAAAATGTGGAAACAACCTGATGTCCATGAACTGACAAATGGATAAACAAAATATGATATATCCACAGGATGGAATATTATTCAGCATTAAAAAGGAATGAGGTACTGACACATCTACAACAGGGATGAACCTTGAAAATATTGTACTGGGTGAAAGAAGTCAGTTACAAAAGATCACATATTGTATGATCTCATTCATATGAAATGTTCAGAATAGAAAAGCCATAGAAACAGGAAGTAGATTAAGGATGGGAAAAGGGAGGAATAGGGAATGATTACTAATGGGCCTGTGGAGTTCCTCTGTGCGATGATAAAATGTTCTGAAATCACAGTGGTGACGCCTGTACAATGCTGTGAATACACGAAAAACCACTCAACTGCACACACTGGAATGAAGTCACTGTTGTGATATATGAATTGCATTTCAATAAAACTATTTTAAAATACCACTTATATATTCTTTAGTCATTCACTCATAAAATATTTTATAAGGACCTACCAGAACCTGTACTAAAAATTTCAAAAGGAAAAAAAGGACTGCTCCGCTGAGGGACCTTACAATATATTAGATTCAGGGCTGGGATTGTAGCTCAGCGGTAGAGCGCTTGCCTCGCATGCGTGGCGCCCTGGGTTCGATCCTCAGCACCACATACAAAGCAAATAAAATAAAGACATTGTGTCCATCTACAACTAAAAAAAAAATTAAAAAATAATATATATATATTAGATTCAATAAAGTAAACAACTGTAATGTTACTGAAGTGATAAGGTGTATATGCCTAGCTCATATAAGCATTGTAAAATCGGAACACAAGGATTTTTTTGTACATGATGTACTATCCTCTTAACTATAAAGCCAAAATAATGTATGATCCATACTTTTTTACATACCACAATAGCCAAATTACAGTTAAAAAAGATCTAGCCCAAGTGGGGGTGCTTATCTGGGGAATTATTTTGTTTTATCCTCACAGAAAATGCTAACACTTTAACTAGTTGATAATCCATTTAATATGATTTCCAGGAAGACTGAAAATATATTTTGCAGCTCAAATTTATTCCAACTATATCTAGACCCCATGACATGGACATCAACTTACTAATTTTCTAAATTTCCATTTGGACATGATCTTCCATTCAATCTACATTTCTCTTGACCATTTATTTCTTTTTTATCATATGGATTTTGAACTTGGATGACTCAATGAATAATGGATGACTTACCTGGAAGTTGACCATTTTATGCAGCTCTTGGAGGAGACCTATGAAAGTAGAAATCAGAGTAGAAAGACATTAGATACAAAGACCGTAATATAGAATCCTCCTGTACCAAATGACAAGTATCTACAGTTAAAAAAGATCTAGCCCAAGTGGGGGTGCTTATCTGGGGAATTATTTTTTTTTATCCTCACAGAAAATGCTAACGCCTTAACTAGTTGCTAATCCATTTAATATGATTTCCAGGAAGACTGAAAATATATTTTGCAGCTCAAATGTTTCTGCAGCTCAAATATATTTCCAGGAAGACTGAAAATATATTTTGCAGCCTCAGAAAATGCCACCTAGTGAGAAAACATTTCTTTTTTTGGGGGGGGGGTACCGGGGATTGAACTCAGGGGTACTCGACCACTGAGCCACATTCCCAGCCCTATTTTGTGTTTTATGTAGAGACAGGGTCTCACTGAGTTGCTTAGCACCTCGCCGTTGCTGAGGCTGGCTTTGAACTCGCGATCCTCCTGTCTCAGCCTCCCTAAGTGCTGGGATTACAGGCTTGAGCCACCGCGCCCGGCTGAGAAAACATTTCTAACAAGTCAATGTTTCATAAGCATGGAATTCTACTTGTGATTGTTATGAATATATGGAGCTTAGATAAGGATGTTGTACATCTTTATCCTGCTGGTCTAGCACCGAGTTTGAACCTTTAAATCAGTGTCTTTTTTTTCCCCCCCTCTCAGAAATCTATCTCAAGGAAATAATAAGTTAAAAAACTAACCAAAAGTCTTGGTTTCTGAAGCTCAGGAAGTCTAGAAATGATTCCTTCCTGTGATTCTCTAGTCTCTGCTTTGAAGCTGAGGTAAAAAAAAAATCTCAAATTAGGTTTTCTTTTCTTTCTTTTTTTTTAAAGAGATTGGGGGGGTCTATGTTGCCCAGGTTAGTCTCAAATTCCTGGGCTCAAGTAATCCTCCTGCCTCAGCCTCCCAAGTAGCTGGAACCACCGGGCAGAAAACGTTGAGCTTAAGAAGGTTTTGTCTGCCCATCTATTTTAAAACTGGCACCAAAGCTGTTTCCCTGTGTGTGTGCATATCTATGGGCAAGGGAACTCAGCTTCATTTACACTGTTTTCATGGGAAGATCTGCAGATACAAGAGATTCAAAAAGCTGACCATAAAGTGGAATTTAGTCAATATTCATTACTCAAGTATTTCAAAAGTAGAATAGATGCAACTCTTTGTGTTATGCAGGAGAGCTATATTGTTAAACAAAAAATGAAAACTGGAGAAAACTCAATCTGGGTTTGAATCTTGCTCTTTCACTTACTAAACTGTGTGAATGTAGGCATGGAATTACACCTCTTTCCGCTTCGGTTACTTCACATGCATACTGGTGACTTTATTCCAAATGAGCGCAGTGAGAATATCCTAAGAATGCACAGCAGTTTCTCTAGAAGTGCTTTCTTCGTGGATCTCTTAAAGTGGCTTAAAACTTCCTGTCGCCGGCTGCCGGCTGCGGTGCACTGAGATGCATAGCCTCCTTTACCGCGACTTGCATTAACTAGGGCAGGAACGCAAATAGGGCCTGTTCCGGCCACATCCTGGTTCTAAGAACCTACCCAGTGCCCCTCGGAACCCTACTCCTGCTTTCTCTGAACTACTCCAGAGTTGGACAGGACGCACGCACGCACCCAAACACCGAGTCAACGCACTTGAGGTTTGTCAACATCTTCGGCACGGTAAACCCCCAAGCTGGCCCTCGCCGTTCTCCCGGTGAATGCCACCGCGTCGGGCATAGCCATACCTGCTACCTTTTCACCGCCTGGCTCTCATTTCCGTCACTACGATCGGGATCGGGCTACAGCGAGCTCCAGAAGAGGAAACCCACACCGCACTCGGTGCAGCACAGGTCTAGAGAAGCAAACACCCGCTCCCGCCCCACTGCGCGTGTGCGGAAGTGACGGCCACTCGAGTGCCCCTGGCTCCTTCTTTCCCCGGGGCCATCACTCCGGGACCACATTGCCCACAAGGCCTCGGAGCGCGTTTCCGCAGAAACGTGGGCGGTTTCTTCCTCCTTGGAGGGAGATCACTGGGTTGGCATCTCTGGCGCTGGCATTGGAGCCGCGCTCATATTTGAAAGTGTAAATATTATCTTCATTAAAAAAAAAATAGGCATCATAAATTTCACATCCTGCAAGGTCGAAGTCAGCAGTGTCCTTAAAGAATACTTTCCTCTTGGAGTGGTTTCTTCCAGCGATGCTCTAGTTTGGGTCATGGAGATGAAGAGGGTAGCACAAAGAAGACAGCGAATAATACGTGAGCTTGTGTAAGGGCAAAAAGATCAAAGGGCGGCAGCAAAACATGCAAGTCATTTCAGGCTTTTATTAAGGAACAGGATTCATCTGCGAAGGTGGTGGTGGTGGACCCATTCTCCTGGTGGAAAATAAGCCACTGAATAAAGAAAGGGACTGGGTTTTTATAGGTTTATGTTGGGGGGTGGCATAGTGGAGACGTGCTGTTTTTTCTCAGGCACTTAGGAATTTGAGACTAGTTCCATAAATCAATGAAGTGGTCAGTTTTAGTGCCCAGGAATTTGGGCTCAGGGGTCAGGGTCTTGCGAGCTGCAGACCAGAGTGTCTCTGGCCTGGCGGAGCACCCTTCCCTTACCTATAGCAATTAGTCTTAGGGAAACATTCATCAGGGGAGGGAAGGGTGTTAGCATAGAGCTATTTGCCTCTTCCCTCAAGCTACACCGTTTTCAATTCCCATTTCCTATTAGTTTGGATCTGCAAAACCAAGGCAAGAAAATATTTCAAGAAAGAGGCAAGAGTCCACTGTGTTTGATGCTAAGTCAATAAGATGGGAACTAAGAATTGACCATTTAGTAATGTTTGGGTTACTAGTGATGTTGAAATATTATATTTGGGCAGAGAGGTGGAAGTGTAATAAACTCTGATGAAAGTTTGGTCAAAGTGGAAGGAAAGAACGGGAGGAAAAGACAGAGAAAGCAAATACAACCAGGCTGGGTGGTGCACGTCCGCAATCCCAGAAGCTGGGGAGACTGAGGCAGGAGGATGGCGAGTTCAAAGCCAGCCTCAGCAACCTAGCGAGGCCCTCAGTTCAATCCCTGGTACCAAAAACCAAAACAAACAAAAAAGCAAACTGCTGGGGTTGTGGCTCAGTGGTAGAGTGCTTGCCTAGCATGCATGAGGCACTGGGTTTGATCCTTAGCACTACATAAAAAAACTAAATAAACAAAAGTATTGTGTCCATCTACAACTAAATTTTTTTTTTAAAAAAAGGAAATACACTAGAGACAATACGTTTTAAAGTTTTGCCTGCAACTATTCCTACTTAATTTAGTAGCCCTCTTGAACAATAGTTTCATTTTCCACTTTTCCTTAATAATTGTTTCTTGTTGCCGCCTGTGTTTTCTCACCCTTAGTTCTCTCCTTGCTCTGACCCCATCAACTCCCCTGCAACTGCTCGAGTTACCAATGAAATTCTATTTGACAAATTAGGTAGATATTCTCTCTTCTCTTCTGTCCTCTCCTCTCCTCCCTTCTTCTCTTCTCTCTCTCTCTCTCCCTCTCTCCCTCCCCCCCCCCTTTCCCTGACATTCAACAAAATTGAAAGATTGTCTATCATGGTATGAACATCTCATACAGCTAGTTTCTCCCACCTCACTGAGAATGCTTCTATATTTCCTTTACTGAATACTCTGCCTGTTCCAACTGCAGATGTTGGAATGCTCAAGGGTTTGGCCTTAAGCCTTTTCTTTCTGAAGTTGTTCTTTCTCCCTAGATGATTTCATTAGGCCACATGGCTTTAAATATCATTTATATGATAATGACTGACAAATCTCCTTCCTCTCTCCTCTCTGTTCAGACTCTGCTTCCTTATACCTGACCTGAAGTCTCTTCTTGTATATCTAAAATCCACCTCCAACTTCGCATGTCCAAAACGAACTCATAATTCCCGCCCCTGCAACCTAGCACTTTTCTTTATTTAATCCCTGTACCCCATACACCTAGTTACACAAGCAGAAACTTAAAACCATTCTCGATTTCTCTTATTTTCCTTTCTCTCGTAGTACATGTAGCATGTTTTTTATGAGAGCAAACATTTTTATTTGTTTTGTTCATAACTATATTTTGACAGCTTGCCACATAAGTACTCAGTAAATATTTGCGACTACTGAATAAAGGTGAACATGTCTATAGTTTCATCTCCATAAATATATCATGGAGCTTTCTATGTCCAAGGTCTTCAAAGTATACATCAATTTGAGGAAAACTGACATTTTAACAATATTTAATCTTCCAATCCAGGAGCATGGTATATCTTTCATTTAGGTTTTTTGATTTCTCTCATGAATGTTTTATAGTTTCAGTGAAACTCCGATTGTCAGATTTATCCCTAAATAGTGCATATTTTATGCTATTATAAAAATTTCTATTTGTTGCTAGTATATAGAGATACAATTTATATTTGAATATTGGCCTAGTAGCATTTTAAGTGTTTCCACAGTTTCTACATGGATGATTATGTCACCTTCAGATAAATTTTACTTCTTCCTTTGCAGTCTGGATGCCTCCTTTACTTAATCCTCCACTAAAGTGATGAACAGAAATAATAAGAGAATAGTTCTGCTTTCTTTATTAGAAACAGGGCTGTTTTGGATATAAATTTCTTGAGAACATTGATGGTTTTCATTTTTCAAGGAGTCTGCCTATTTCATGTAAGCTCTCAAAATTATTGGCATAAAGTTGTGGTAGTATATCCTTTATATTTCTATGGAATTGGTAGTAATGTCTCTAATATCTGATTTAAGTAATTTGAGTCTTTTCTTTTTTCTTTCTTT